>CM061051.1:21019772-21129772 GCA_030762985.1 Adelphocoris suturalis
AAACAGGATTTCAGCGATATCTTCATTGCCACTGACAACATACACAGCTACTTTCTGCAGCAAAGACTACCAAAGACCTAACCCATTGCGAATAGGTACAAATATGACTTTCGGGTTCATTATCAGGAAGAACCATGTTTCTCATTTATTCAGTTATAACTTATTAATCCTTTCGTTTTGAGTGATAAACTTACCAGTTTAAGGTCATCCTACCTATTATACAGGGTAAACCGCACATAGAGGAGGGGGAAATCAAAGTTGCGAGAAACCAAATAAAAAATGGAGCAAAATGCCGCCAACGAAATTCAGCTCAATACGTCGAAGAAAAAAACTAAAACTATGGATTTTAAGCAAACATTTCAAGAAAAAATAAAAAAATGTTTTCTGGTACAGCTGTACCAAAGTTTACGTAATTAGGCTCGATAACCCGTAAGCTCAAATATCGTTCTTCTGTCAGGAATGTGCCTGTAATTCGTTTATTTACGGGCGGACCCAAATCACACAGCGATACCAACCATATCAAGTTGAACTATGCATACAAATAAACTAAACAACAGTGAAGCACTTGTTAAGAATCGGAACTAAAGAAGCATGAAGAAGTTATTTGGGTAATCCGTCATAAAAAGTAATTAAGTAGATAAAGTAATCGCGGCATAGTTTTCAATCAACCTCAAAGGGTAAAATGTATGGGTTGATAATTTAAAAAAATCAATATATCTTAAAATCTTTTAATTAAATTTTCCCGTTTTTGTTTTACATTATTTTAATGGATTTAATGATACCGCCCGGGTTGCTGTATGTTCATCCGTTTGCTCTCCGTAATTAATTCTTTAATCCGGAGGCCATCTCCTGGTCTACCTACTGGTTACACTAATTTATTTATGATAAACGAAACACGGTAGTAGAGGGTTAGCGCGCTTGAGTTCCATTATAGAGATGTCGCGTTCGAATCCCAGTATATATATATATATATATATATATATATATATATATATATATATATATATATATATATATATATATATATATATATCACAGGTTTTGCTGTAGTTTTGTTTATAATTTTCTGCCTCCACGTGCGGTTCACCCTGTGTAGAGAGAAACCAGTGGAATCATGACCACATCGAAGAATCAAATAATGGCTTTTCTCGACAGAAAACAATACAAAACACCACGAGCAGTGTAGTGCAATGTTACTAGCACATAATAATTCCATTCAATCAATCGATAGATTATACGACACAAATCATGATATTCAAGCCTGGATGAACATACTTGAACGTGAGGGAACAATATAAGTCAGATTTGGGTTCAATCTTTAGCATTGCTCCTATTACCCTTGGGCCAATTCAAGATCATCTCTTCTCTATATCATGGTTTAACAGCAGATTTGAAGATTATGATTTAGATTTTGTGGGATTAAAATGAAAACTACCTCCAAGTAATCTTTCCCGCCTGTCTGCTGACGATTAATTTTCCTCAAGGTGTGCAGAGATCTGAGTGTGTTAAGGTCAGAAAGATTGAATTTTCCTGCAAACTTTATTGAAAACGTAATTTCAGGATCGCGAGATTTGAGAAAATTTTAAATAGAAAATTGCTGTTTTCCTAGATAACGTTTTGATCGACCTCATTCGATGAGATGGTGGGTGTTTGTCAGGTGTAATTTAAAGAACGAACCAACTCAAAAGAGGTAAATTTACGAAAACAAAGGACATTGCCACTCAACGATTAATTTTCGAGCAATGCAATTACCTACGCCGCTAATATCAAATCTTATATGAGTTCATCTGGCGAAAACCACCAAAAACCTACACTTTCTGCAAAAACCAGCTATGTTGATAATCACTACTTCAAAATTGGTCAATTTTATAAATGCTTGGTTCCATGTTGTAGAAGTAAATGTGATTCTCAGATTATGAGTTTTTCAAATTAATTTCCCATTCAAAAACGAATTTTGAAAGAACTTTTGATAATTATTGAATCTTTATAATCCATTAAAGCTCTAAAATAAGCATCTTGAGAGAGTTTTCAAGTTATCCGACTTTTTTCGTGATGCCAATCAATATGTGACTGTTTACCTTATTCAAAGATCATTTCATGAGATCTGAATTCTTCAGCAACGCGAATGCGAAAATCATGGTCAATACCAAAAATGTGATAATTAGTGGACTGGCTTAATCGCTCTATGGAATATGCATTCATGCATAATATTATCAATATACATATTTTATGGAAAATTCCAACAGACATACTTGAACATAGCAAACCCAACGAGCCTACACGTAATTTCAACATCTCCAAACACAAAGCGATTTCTGTTGTGCAGATCAACAATAAATATTTCAGTAAATAGAAGAACGTGTGCTGAGAACGGTAATAAATACACGCACTAAAGAATGTACATGATATCAATGATACAAGGTTTTGACACGAAATTTTGATCAGATCTTACGACTTTCAACTGACGAACAGTTAGTTTTTGCCCTCAAACTTGAGGGATTGCATTTTACGTATTGCTTCTTTTGTCGTGTTAATAATTACGTGGGTATTTTGTAACCACGATATACCTAAGCAATTTGTATTTTTCACAATATCAATTACTTGGACTGGAACCATCTAGATACCTTAGACTCTGATTGATCGAACGGATGTATACATACATTATAACATAATATAAAACATTGGAAATTTGGTACAGGATATTTACAAGAGGATCAAAATAAGCTACAAATAATTAATGGAATGGTTTATAATTGTCAACCCGATGCAAAGTTCCACCATTCAAAACTAATGACGAACATGGTGTCTGTCCATTAACTCAGTATTGGCCTCTCCCATGTTGAAATATACGTGTTGTTGTGTTTAAATTGCGAATGGAGCAGCAACTTTTGAGCACCTCCCCGAAGTAACAGAGAAACATAGACTCGAAACAGTACATATTCGGGTGCGGTATGTATACCTATCTACTGAGTCTCGAAATGTGAACAAATGGACTGCAAATCAACATTGTTGAGACTTGAAATATGAAGGGGGGTAGCCGCCAGAGCAGTTCAATGTTGGCAATAATTTTTTGTTCTCCATATGTAGAGAAATTCTTTGTGAGCAAATAAGAGATTATAATAGCGCAGGATGCTATGTGTTATGGGAATAGACGCTCATCAAATATCCAATGGAGAGGATATAATATCCGTGGGATTTCTGGATGGAAGTTCACGATACATATTTTGGATGATGGGAGAACAAGTTTCTATTATGAAACGTTTGTTCGTCTTATAGCAAGTAGTAATACTAGGTGCTAGAATAATAAAAGAATCAAGTTGCTAATATAAGCATACCTAAGTATCCCATCGATGTCGAATGGCATCAGACATGCAGAAAAAACTTCACAATAAAAATTTTAAGCGGTTTTTTATCACTAAAGGCAAGTTCTATTTGAGATATAGAGGTGCGAAATAACGCAATCATCCGCCATTACTGATCCATACTTACAACTGGAATTTCCACGTGTATTATTTTCTTCCCTTAACCGAAAAATCATGAAGGGAGCTTTCCAAAAAGTTACAATACGACGGGTATCTTTGGTTGGAAGAAGGTGAAAACGGAATCAGATTTGTCCACAACATTAGCCTCATAAAGTCCTACATAATCTTGATATAGGGACATCAAGTCCAATTTTCTAAGTTATCAAGGGTTTTGAATCTGAAACTTAATGGTAAAAAAATGAAAACCCATCACCAGATAATTAAATGTTTTGCAATAACTGGACATTTTACTCTATGAGTGCCTAACAGTGCAACGTGAAATTGCAAGCAGTTATAATACAGTAATTACTTTGCGAAATATATCATAATATTAAACTATTTATGTTTGAAGTAAAAAATTGAAGTTAACAAGCTTAGTTTGGAAAACATCGTTCGTTAGATCACAAACGTCGACAGTCGTTATGCAGCATTGGACAGCTGATGGGGCATAACAGCATCGAACAGCATGATCCACGTAATGGGAAACATATTCATATCAGCTGTAAATTGCCATTATTCTTATTTTCTTGTTCCTTTCTATTGATTGTTACTATTCAGGTTTGATGACATGTATGGTTAAATTAGAGTCATTGTTGGCGTTTGATTTGTTAAGGAAAATCTCCATCAGCTCGGTACACGGCTCGTTTTATATTCACCGTGTTCGTTAGTTTTCTCATCAACATGTGATCCTATATCTTGTTTGGACTTTTTTAAACGTTCCACATCTCTATAGCCGGATATTCTAAATGCAACTCCTAACTTCCATTTCCGGAACATCTTCATGTCCTTTGTTTGCGAGATGTCATTTGTTCTGAATTCATATGAACCAGTAGCACATTTGCTGCGAAGTAGGAATTATGAAACCTTATTCTATATTCAGGTGAATTGGTTTGAAGCTAAACGCTCTATTGGACCTTAAAACATCATCATGTCGACATATTCACCCAGAGATCCAAATGAATATACCATCTAGGGTTAATCTGTCACCTAAACTAAAAGAAACTTATTTCAAACTTATTCCTACTTACATTTTCCAAGTCGGCAAAGTACTCACTGCTTTTTTTTCCTATTGGAACCCTCATCTTCGTACTGTAATTTCCACTCTCCGCTTCGTTGATAACGTTAATATTCTCAAATAATATTCGGAAACGGAAAAGCACACAGAAAGTGCGAACGAACCTTCAAAGCCAGTGCACTGAACCAAAGAGAGTTTATTTGCCGCCCACTCTCCGCATCCACTGTTTCAATCGATGGGCTTTAGTTACACACGCACGATGGAGGAACTCATTTTCTATCCTAGGCAAAAAGACCTAATTGATACATTTTTAAACGAATACTTCATACTGCCGTGTAGATGTTACAAACCTGCTGAATGAGATCTGCACTCTGCAAAGTGATTAAATTACTATTCAATTAATATTTTATTTTGCTAACACTATGGTTCATAATTCCATCAGTCGATTCCAAAAATTATTAAAATGAGCATCCCAGACCCCAGAATTGTGCGCTATGAGGAGTGGAATGGTATAATTGTATCCTTATAAATGGAATATCTTGGAAGTAACGAATCGGAAATGATCAGAAGTAGTTAAGGAAAAAGGCGGTGAAGAAAAAGCTTCGGACATCACCAGATTGTTTTGCTCTTTCGCACGAGGGAACTGAACGAGGAAGAAATACACTCCTAATGACGTCACGCGTGTTTTCATCACCTATCCCCTATTACACTAATTGGATTTTGGAGATGAAAAATGGCTCACTAAGATTTTTGAAAGTGCTAAGCCGATTATATTATTGACTGCATCAAACATTTTTTTGGAAAATGGAACCCCTATTTTTCCTTGATCACAAATCCAGATTATATAAAAAATATTATTACTGATGTTGCGCTAAAAATGAGATGTCGGTAATCTCCAAATATGGCACACACTGCCATATGTTGTTTCGCACTGCTAATTAACGTCGAATCACGTGAAGATGAAGAAAAAGTAACTTTTAACTGGAGACATTTTGTGGAATACTTCAAAAAGATGGTTATTCATTGTTGACTGCTTAAGCGGCTAGAGCAGCTATTGATGTCAAAAAAACAGCTAGTCCACCATAAATTCAATTGATTGATTACACCTGAAAAATATTTTTTTTCGTCTAACTAAATGCTTTTGTAAGTTGAACATTTGTTGATTTGAGGTCCAATCAAGAAACGAATTTCATCACGTGATTCAGCGTTTATAGACAGTGCGATACCATATTACTAAACTTGAGGCACACTGACACCTAAATTTGGACGTGACCCCAGCATTAATTAACTTTTCACGCTCAAAAACGGGTTGAAACTGGTCGTGAGTTCATGAAAATTCCATAGACTCTAAATCTTCAAATGAAATTAAGGTACCCGTTGTAAAAAATGGATCGTTTTCTATGCGCGATTTCATGATTTTTTGTTCTACGGAAGCAATTATGAAGAATGGCTGTCCTGATTTGTTTGCATAGTTAGCTAAGGAAATCAAGGCTGGGGCATCACTAATCGCACGATTCTTGTTCACACGTCCCCAAGTGATTTGGAGGAGTTCTACACTCAACCTCGATATAAACTGCCCGGTGATTGTACTTTTTCTTGGATGAAACAGTAGGAAAGAATACGAATTGTATGAACTATATTTGAACGACTTGAACTGCAATATTTATACTTCACTGATCTACATATGTATTTTTATAAAATTCCGAACCTCGTGATAATTCGGGAGGTGCGCACGCACACTAAGGTTATTACAGGTAGGAGGTAGTAAGCCCAAAAAATTTTCTCCCGCGCCAGCCTGATATATAAATTTTGATGGGAAATAACTGGTAATAGAAAAATGGCATTATGGATAAATGAACAGTTCATTCTAATATTGGCTCATTAGGTATAGATCTAGATCAGGGGTTTGAGCTAATTACGAAAGTAGGATGGAACTAGGAACAGGCGGGATGCTCCTAGTAGTCGAGGAGGGAATGGATCTCCCCTCGAAGTGCATAGTGAACCATCCGAGGTCAGGGACGTGGGTTGAGCTAGGGCGTGGCCGATGGCCTCCGACCTAAGAATATGCGTTTTACTGTCTATACACCGCTTGAGTCCAGAGGCTGGTCGAAATGGTTTGGAGTGTGCTTTTTTTGCCCCCTAAACGTTCACTGATTCAGCCGAGAGCCAAAGCCCAAGCCCAAAACTCGAGCTCACATCTCAGTAATTAAAAAAAAAAAAAAAGAAAAAAAAAAGCTTGCATCTGGAAGGTAAATTAAAAATCACAAATCAATCATTTTAGTGAAATACTGATTAGTTTGATAAACATATATCAAAATGACGTTTAAATTTTTTTTCGGAGGTCGAAATACGAAGCGAAAAAATTGCTGCCCTGTTGGAATCGAATCCATAACCCTTTGCTCATCAGCCAAGATTGCTAACCCCTCGACCACAATGGACCTCATCACACAGTACTTTGCTACTCAGTAACGAATGCTCTTGAGGGAGGTCACTAGAGCGCTCTGAAATCACCTCCTCTGAGCTGATTCAGTGTATACACCACACATATTGGAGGCAAAAGCGAACTCCAAACCATTTACCATTTTGACCCCGCCACCCCGCAGTGGGGCAAAACGCGTTTTTTCTGGACATGGCAATGTTACGAGCGATTGTAATAGATAATTTTGTGTTGATTTTGAATAATTCCTATGTCATTGAAAATAGACGCCATACATATATTTTCTGACGAATAATACTTTTTCCAATGTATTTAGCAATATACATCCCTTTAGCACCCCTTAAGATTTTGTCCAAGAAACAGGTTGTAGAAAATGAAATTATGATTCAAATGAGACCAACCCCAGCTCTTCAGCTCTGATCTCAGGTCAGCATTTGGCTTTCGTTTATAACAAAAGTGGACCAAATCATGCTCTAAGATATTGATGAGACAAAAAAAAAAAATCATTCCATCAGCAATTTTTTAAGGAAAGTGCTTGCTGATCACAATTATTTTGATCGCTATGAAACCAAGGGTACTAAATAGAGGCATCAAATGCGAACTTTTGACGTTTCCAAAATTTCCAGAAACATTTGTCGTCTTCCTAATTTTTTTTTTTTTTTTTTTGAGCTGAGAATAATTTCAATTATCCAACTGCTTAGCTCCGGTATAGGCAAGTCATGGCAAGATCGGACAACGGGATTTTATCGTTCAAATTCTGTGTGTAGTCAAGTTTTTAGGTTTTTGTTGCGCGATTTCAAGCGATCACCGAAATTGAACCACAAATTTTAACGAATTCCGTCTTTGTAGAACAAATAATCGAGCCATCATTTTCGTAATTTCAAGTCATTTGGAACATCATGTAATTGGTTCATCATGATGATGAACAACAAATATTTTCCCGATTCTAAGAATAAAATTATTTTTGTGATACGACCTTGAACAACATGGTCTTACTCAATATTCGGTTGTGGCCTTATGAATTACGAGCAAATTATACAAAGTGTAAAAATATTTGGGGATATTTAGGATATTTCTAATATATCAGTATATGAGATATTAAAAAATTTTCTATAATGTCCATCTTTCTTTTACACTCGCCCCACTGTGCGCCAGACTGGAATGGTGTATAGATTGTAAATAAATACGCTGCCTGGAGTATTAATTCCATGATACCATTCTAGTTTGCTTAAAACCGTGGCACCTAATAAGCTGATTGCATTAGTATAAAGCATCATGATTATTCAGACGCTGAGGGTTTTCAAGAACTGTAGGACAAGATGCCATCAGTCAGTGAACAAATAAAAATTCCGGCAGTGTTTCAATATCTTACTTGAAACACTGTCTTATCTGGCCTGTGTCGACTTCAAGTTGAGTACCGAAATTCACTATCAAGAGTAATACGCTCCATTGTATTCCACCAAAAGTGTTGCGAAGCCGGATTAGAATACATAATGTATTGGGATGGTGATTTGATTACTCTTTATCTATTATCCCTTTCATGTAAATGTAAGTTGTCTGATTCTCCTCATACGTTCTTCATCGTGATTTTTCCTATCAGTGCTTAATAACGGGTTGAAATATTATAGATCATACAACAGAAATCCTTTGTGTTCAATTCTGAAGAGGTCCATTATCACGTCGCAAATATAAATCCATTCATTTATTTTATTTTTGTGGTCGTTGCTTCATCTGTCCTCACTATTCATTCAATTTTGACTCATACTTCCTTTGACTTGGGCATGCGAACTTGCTATCATCAAAAATCACTTTCCAAACGGCCTCCGACATTTATTCAAATCAATAACTTTAATACCTAACACCACGAGATTCGGAATAATTAAATATACACCATAGAAACCGAACACAACCAAATATAACCTAACGATATTCCTAAATATTGACAATAATGAAAATAAATAAAATATATGTTCCTAACTAAAAATGAGTATTTAAATAAATTATGACATGCTCTAAAATTGGTTCTCTAAATAAGGATTTAATGAGAGGAGGTTACGAAGTCATGAGAACTTCACAATACTGTAGATGACGATGATGCCTGTACCTAAATATTACTCGTACCTATATGTGTTATTGGTTGTGTGTGTTGCATTTACCAGTCCATGCTTTCAAATCACTGTGTATTTTGCTCATTGGTTTAGTAAATATGTATACTTAGCCTAAAGCATGAATAAAAGAAAAATATGTATTTTGTATATGCAATACGTATCATGTATGATTTCAGCTGTACATGATCTTGTATCCAAGACTACAATTGTCCTAAGGAAACTTCTTTGAATTTCCTCCTGTTTCGTCACTCAAAGCACTGTAACAGTTTGCATGACTTTCGATTTATTGTTTAGTTTTCAACTTTCCATCCACATTGATATTGTTGTCAGTTTAATAGTTGTTATACTTTTTTCAATACATCATTAAATATTCGCTACTAATATTTGATTCAAATACTTGCAATGCATTTCAATTTTTCACGTTATTTTAACGACTTCAAATCGAATCTATCAAAATCATTGTTCATTATGATTTGATTGTACATTTTTCTAATAGGAAATTGCAAACAATATCAAAAATATAGTAGCTATACTTTTGAATAGAATGTATTCGTTTTGTATTCATGCATGCATTTTATCGGTATCATGAACTTTGCTTTAAATTCGAAAATTTGTAACACTATTCCCAACATTTCAGGAACTTACTTCAACTGTATCATGTTTATGGTGGCATCATCGGTAGTACTAACTGTGGTTGTACTGAATTTCCACCATAGAACCGCTGATATTCACGAGATGCCGCCATGGGTGAGCTGAACATAATATTTAGTGTGCTTATCATTAGTCGGCTGCATGATTTTTAACTGTTATTCTTAATGGGGATTATGTTAGTTTCGGAAAAAAGCACATTGGCTAGCCTTTATTTGCCCTCCATGGGCTTGTCAAGATTCACAATCCAGTGATCCGTGATTTTTCAGTTATTTTTTTTTTTCAAATGAGAGCATTATTGCTCTGCGATTCTTCCGGTTGATGATCATTATAATCGTCTTACAACGTGATAAATTTGGTGCCTGAAACCTTCCTTAACGGTAACAAGGTCCACTATGTGGTTGGTTTTAACCTATATTCAGACATCACATAGGCAGAATTGTCCACAATTACACGTGCTAACCAACTTACTTTGAATGTTTGTGAAATATGTAAGCCAAAAGTGGTCAATAATGGTTATTATTGGATTGATGTTTCTGGATAAGGTGTTTGGAGTTTACTGTTAATAAATTCTTTTTGTAATAAGGGGCTGGTTGTAAAGCTGAAAAGAAAAACCGATTAGAAAATTATTGCTAACAATCATGAAAAATATAGTGGTTTTCGAATGATGGACTCGCATTAGACCATTCTTTCATAGTTATATTCATACTGACAAATCCCAAGATTGCTGCATTTTCTCTTGTTAGTATTATTCTTTTTAGAAATGCAAGTCCGTAAAATCACTTCTTGTATATGCATGCCATGATCTTAGTGCGAGGTATAAGAGAGATCAGCGTGCTGAACTCTGGCTATATAGAAATAATGACCATTTCGCTGAATTCACGTCGTCAAGAATTATGTATGCAAGATTAAGACGTACTAAAGTAAGATTGAATCTAGTAGGTTATGTGTCAGCAAACATTACAGGCTGTGGATGGCCGCCTGCTGTGTCCAACTCATCTAAAATTTCACAAAGAGATTGACTATTTGATGTTATTTGTTTATAAGATGCGAGCGTAGCGCCCTCTCTCATGGAAGTAGACAACGATTTCATGAACCTCCGTCTATTCTTTGAAATGGATTTTTACATCGTCTCGAGTAGTTTAGTTCCTGTCAGGAAATACAGTTTATAGTCGCTACACCAAAACTGGCAGCGGTGGAAGAACAAGACAATATTACTAGCGGAGGCACATTTTTTAAAGATTTTTCAAACTGCTGTTACAATCCTCCAGATGCTAATGACATTCATGGCCCGCGATTTACTTTTCCATTATTTAGACAGGGACTTCAAATACTGAAGTTAATTCGAACCTTTTGAATGATAACTACAGTGAAAACATTATACTTTTCATAGTTAATGAAGAAGATATATTGGTTCCCATAATAATGAAGTATGTAATTGTTTTCATTAGATAAGAACGATATTTCTCCAATGGCTACCATGGATTCTGCGGATGAGTCGACCAGGGAAGAAGATCACCCGAAAAACGATCTCCCTCAGCAATAGGATGAAGGACCTCGAGCTCAAAGAGCGCTCATCAAAAAGCCTTCTAGCAAATGTCCTCGACATTGAAGATGATTTCAGGTGATGATGATCTGCATGTAACTATCTAAATATCTTGAAATAGTGTTATACAGGGCGGAACCGGAAGAGTGACGGAATTTTTTTCGTGTTAGTCAGCATCAAAAATTTAGTAAAATGAATGCCACCAACGACATATTTCCAATCTGCACTCGAGTTATGATATTTTATGGGTTCATTTTTCCAGGAAAACCGTGTTTTTCCTTTAAAACTCAAGTTTCTTCATTTTGCCTCGTTCAATTTTAACTTTTGACCTCATTTAGGAATCAATGTTGAATTTCCTATAATAATAGTGTACTTGGGTTCGTAAAAAGTGCCATCCGAAGCCCTTCACAGTAGCTCAAACAGAAGATTTTGAAAAAAATGATATTTCTGAAAATCTTTTAATTACCACTCTTTCCAATGGTATAGTCAATTTTACTTTTACTTTGTTATTTAGGGGGGAAAATTTATGTTTTAATGTTGAAGAATGTGGGTTTTTCCATGGTTTTAACTCGATGGTTTTCTTGAAAAATTACCCCCAACGGACCTGCGAGTATGAGGTCGGTTTCTGCGTATTGTTTCAGGCCGGGTCGAACGGTAACGCTTGGAGATATCTCCTACTACGTTATAATCGACTTTTACACTTTTATTTATTAGTTTTACCCCATAAATTTAAGCGTAACAAACAAACTAAAAATCTGTGAGTTTAAGTGTAAAACTCGGATAAAACGTAGCTGGAGAGGTCTACGAATGATACCAATCGATTTAGCGTGGAAAAATACATAGAAAACGACTTCATACTCGTAGGTTCATGGAGAGTCATTTTTCAAGAAAACCATAGAATTGATGGGGAAACCCACATTCTTCAACATTAAAACATAAATTTCTCCCCGAAATAACAAAGTAAAAGTAAAATTGACTATACCGTTGGAAAGAGTATTAGATGAAGAAGTTTTCATAAGATTTACCAGTTTCCAGGATTTCCAGAAACTTTATTTTTTCAAAACCGTCAATGTTTGAGCTGCTGTGAAAGTCTTCGGATGGTACTTTTAAGAGCCCAAGAACACTATTCCTATAGGAAACTCAACGCTGATTTTGAAAATGAGGTCAAAAGTTGAAATCAGATGAGGCAAAGTGGAAAAATTTGAGTTTTAGAGGGAAAAATCACGGTATTCCTAAAAAAAAAAAAAAAAAAAACCTTCAAAGAATCATAACTCGAGTACGGATTGAAATAAAATTATGCGGTTTGCGGCATTTTACTAAATTTTTGATGCAGACTAATACCAACAAATTTTCGTCACTTATGCGGTTCTACCCTGTATATGCGCATGTAAATCACGATTTGAATGAGGTAAATGAGCAAAGGCATATATAATAATCGTATATATTGGAGGAATATTGATTGGAAGCGAGTTGGTTGTACTCAATGTATGCACTTGATGAATGAAATGTAAAATTTTGTGGGTTCGTTGTTCAATGAAGATTGGAATTATTGAATAAGATATTCACTCGATATCCAGAGAATCCCAGAATAGCTCCATCTTCTTCATTAGTAGTTCAATTATCAACAGACCAAGAGAGCTTATCTGCGACTACCTCTGATGCGATTAAAACCGAGTTTTTGAATTTTAGCAATTGCTTCTTGTGTCGGGTTTGAAGAAGTCTTCATAGAAATTCGATCACAAATATTTTTGCCCTCAGAAATAATTATTCATTCCCTGCTAACATATACCTGCATCACTTTTTGGAGGGATGTCGTCTACAATGACTTTCACATCATTCCGTTTTGAACATTTTGAAGCCAGTGTACAGGCTTGATTGGCACATTCGGCAGTATTTTTAAGCTCTCCCAAATTGGCCTATTTGACACTATTACGGTCTCCATAATTCCGTACGACAGATAATCGCGCACTTGTCCAAACAAAATAAATTCGAGGTACTTGTAGTTTTTCTAGCCACAGAAGTACCCGATGTTCTTTGTAGCTGGCGGTCAGCTTCGAATCTGAGGAAACGCGAGGGTGTGGACTAAGGGAGGTATCGTAACTCCACTGCACCTTGTGTATTGTTTTCAAATTTAAAGGTGTAGTATTTGCTAGTGAATAAATAAAACCGCGCATTCATTTTACATGTGGTATTGATAGTACGTTGAAAAATGCCACACACATTAATTTCTCAAATCGCCGCTTCCAAGGAGGATAGTTAAGACATCCACATACAGGAACGGACGAACATCCTCAGAGATCTCTACAGCAAGGTCATTTATAGTGACCATGAAGATGGTGCAACTAAGGGAGGAATATTCCAAAGGTGCAACCTGAATTCTCGGCTGGAGAGGAAGCTTTGGAGGAAGCACTGGGCCACCCTATTCTCCACAGCTGCAGCCGTTGTAAGGGTTAATGGTGACATGTTGTATAACTGGTTTTGTTTAGATGAACGACCACGTTGATGGTATGCTTCCTGGCCAGACAGGCGTCTTGGATTCAATAACTGAGATATTTCAGATTGAAAAGATTTCAATTGAAAGGATTTCAATAACTGAGATATGGTTAACTGGCTGAAACAGCGATTGCTCCCATGAAACCACACTTGGCTGTTAAGGTTACTTTGGCTTTCTGAATCATATTCATGCATAAAGTAAGAGACATGGGTCTGTAACTGGCAGCAGCATTAGGATCTTTTATGCGGTGAGACAGTGGCAGCTTCTCTACCTGTGGCTGGATAGTTTTACCTGAAACGTTACCAAAGAGAGTGCGCTTTTCCTCCTGTGGCAGTTCGATCAATATTTCATAATGGATCGTACCATTCAAGTGGGCAGAGTCCTGTTTGATTTCTTCATTACTCGCTCTGGTTCAACCATTGTAAATGGTAAGTAAATTGAAGTCAGGACGGAAGATTGAACGGGGATGTGGTTCTATATCTTTAGTGCGATACGTTCATCTGGGTACGAATCATCACCATACAGTGGGACATGATGTTCCCAATGAGTCAACATTGTGCTTGAATCTTGAACCTCCTCACCTTGCTTGAGATACCTGTGGTCATATATATGGAATAGTTGCTGGTGGGATATAATCCGTTTCACGTACTCAACTAATGTACTAATTATGACAATATGTACCAACTTTCTGGGAATTTGATCACTCTGATGAATGTTAAGCGTAGAGTTGTTTTTACATTCGATTAGCCGCTTACTACTTCTCTACATTACTATAAAATTATCATTATAAAAAACATGTATTTGCAGGTACTCGGTTAATACTAAATTTACCTAGTTTATTAGTCAAATTTAATATCATAGTTATTTAATTTATTTTAAACTATTATCATGAAATTAATAATGCGTATTAACAAAAGTTTATATTAATTTCAAATTTTATTGGATAATTATTATTTTAAGAATTATGGCGTTATTTGAAAAATGTTTCAGGTTAATTGAGGGTTGGTCAATGAAAAGTCTATATTCTAGGCCGATGTTTCGAAATATTTATATTTCATCTTCAGGGCTTGGAAAACTTAATTCGGACGCTTATTTCGTATCAATCCTCGTCATAGAGCTTTAGTAGGTAGCTATCTACCTAAACATCTTTGTGTATACTAAGAAAACTGAGAAAAAACTTTGGGGTGGACGTGGACGAAAATACTATCACAGGTCGACGATTTTCGTCCACGTTGCTGTTATACACCTCTTATAACTTCAATTTTCGTCTCTGTTTAGTATACCCCAATGTTTTCTCTGTATACCCAAAATTTTCTTTTCTCAGTTTTCTCAATACACCCAAAGATGTTGTTTAAGTAGATCTACTAAAGCTCTATGACGAAGATTGATACGAAATAAGCGTCCAAATACAGTTTTCCAAGCCGGAAGATGAAATATAAATATTTCGAAACGTCGGCCTATAATATAGACTTTCCATTGACCAACCCTCGAGAAACCCGAAACATTTTACATTTAACTCAGTGGTCGAGAAAACCCAGCCTGATTATGGCGTTATTAGGTATGTTGGTGGTGTGTTATGGTGTTATTATTGGTTCAATACTCCAAATTCTGGACAACATGTACTACTGATAAATACTCAAGATTTATTGTTGAATCTTTTCTTTGACAGGCATTGTACGAGCAGTCAATCGAGTTTCATGAGAGGGCACCATCCGGCTGATTCGTCGGCGGAATCAGGGGTCCCGTGCATCGCGGCACAAAGGGAACTCCAAACGATCTTGCGGGAATTGCAGTTCATAACAGGCCGAATGCGACGGGTCGAAGAAGAAGCTGACATTATCAGTGATTGGAAATTCGCAGCAATGGTAGTCGATCGATTCTGTCTGATAATTTTCACCCTGTTCACAGTGGTGGCAACTGTAGCCGTCCTTTTGTCTGCCCCACACATTATTGTGCAGTAATGTTTATGATATAGGCTATTACCATATGGCACTTTCTCACAGATGCTAAAAGAATTGACATACTGTCATACACTCACTGCACATATACTGTGAATAAATATTTGCTATTTTGTAATAACACGAGCCCGATATTTATTGTCGTTAACAGTGTTCAGCTCACTAGTTCCAACGATGGGACTTACTACCACGGATAAGTGACGAGTTGTAATTAGTTTTAAGGGTAGCCCAGATACGGCTTATTCTAACACTGAGTGAATTGGTGAATAACGATTGTTCTTTTTAAAATTTAAGAACTGCGAGAAAATTATATTCTCTTCAAAAGGCCTACAAGCTCAAATTGATAATTAGTAATGGTAAAGACGAATAAGCAACATTAATTTATTATTGCGTTTTGGCATATGCCATCTTTTTTCATTAATTTATGGTACATACAGAATGCTGCAAGTAACGTGACCGATAATTTTAATAGAATTGGAACTCACAGACTAAATTAAAGTTGGCCAATCAATAAATCGAAGTTCAAGAATTTAGGACAATTTTAAGACTTACCCCAACCCACATTTCAGTGTTATTACGCACCTTATATTTTCTATTTTACATTGACATACGCTGAAGCTAGGTTTACGTCAGACTGTAAAAGTCGAGTTTTAATTATTCCGGAATCTTCCTAATTCAGTAGTGTCTTCCTCACTGATTCTTACCTAGAAGAAAGTATTCAAGAATTAAAAATTCATGGGCTATTGTAATATCTTAATGGGGCTCCGAACTAACAAGGTCCGCCGCTAGGGGCCGAAGTAACTAAGGATCATGGTGGTTGACATGATTTTCCCCTTGTTGATACCTTTTGTCACCCCTTTTCGTTCTACAATTCGCTCCTCTTACCATCAATATCATAAATATTGCTCAAAAATAAGAATTCTATTATTATTTTATAAATTATTATAATAAATGAATACACAAACAAACAAAAAACCTTGAAAAAAAATTGTGTCCGTCACGAATGCCTTGCGTTGCCTTACAGGCAACAAAAGAAGAGCGATTCGGTAAGGTCCTTGTTTACGTGCTGCGCTCTACCTCGAACTTCTAGGGTTCGGAGCCCCATTGCGTTGATCGATGGATTATCAATTTAGTGGTTACTTGGGAACAATTTTATTTAATAGTCCAAGTCAAGTTTTTGTATGGAGATTAGTAATATTGAATGCCCCAGCCTCAGACTTCATGCATTGAGTTTAGTACATGCCCACGTTTTCCACCCAGTATTAAACGTTTGCTTTGATGATTAAATTGTAAAATACGAACTGGCTAATTAATGGTTGAATCTGATGAATTTTATTTTGAAGTTCATATTCAAAATCATCATCACATATTAGGATGGGAGGCTTAAAAAATTTCTGAAGCCGTGAACGCAACGCAACATCATGTGCATTATAACCCAAACCTTCTTCTCAAATTACAACATATTTTCGGTCTCGGCACTAGAACTATATAACCTCATTCTGATAATTCTACAGAAAATATGTTACAACTGATAACCAATAACTTAGCATCAGTCACTACTGTGGAAAGTCATATTGAATGTTCCATTCGCTCTACCTCCAAGTTCCCAGAATTTGGAATTTTCAATTTCGATTTACAATTTTCGTTACACGTCGATAATGACGGACTTTCATCATTGTTGGTGTGGCGGACTTGGTCTGTCAGTTTCCAATCTATTACTATCAGGGGTTTGCACACTATCACTACCTTACCACAGCGGTTAGGGGACAAAGTATTACCTCCGATGCTCGTATCACAGGATGTCTTATAGCATCCATGGAAGCCATCCAATCAAACCCAATCAGACCAATCAAACATGGCTTGTGAATTCCATTAGTGTGCCGATACTAAAGGACTGTGAACACAAAGAACCTTCAATTTTATGAAAATCTATATTATTTCAATTCATTTCATTTCTGTAGAACTAGGCAAACGTCCCCACGAGCTCACTGTTACCGCCGTTTCCCTATTTGGTGTATTGTATATAACGCAATTCCCGCAGCCACTCAATACCGATAATGTCTCATCGATAAATCCAATTTAAAATATTTTGTTTGAATCAGTGTTCAATAAATCATGGCAACCGTCCTACCTTTTGAATTTACCATAACTTTTTCTTTTTTAATGGTGGGGTTCTTACTTGAACCAAGGAAAGAACGTATTTTTCGTTAATTGCCTATGGCTAGTGATGTTCCAAACCTATTAATTATAATATACTGTTTTACAGTAGGTATAACAAGAACTCCGTTTTACAGATCTATATTTTTCTATGCATACAGAACATTGAATGAGCGGATCCGTGCTGACCAGTTGTTCCATGTGTTGCATGTCCATTTACTGATTCGTCCAGTGTTAGAATAAGCATATTATCTTTATCTGTGATCAAAATCAATATGAAATTATTATTCATGTCATAAATAATTTGTACATACATGTGCTCGGAAACAGAGATATTTATAATCAATGGAAATTAGAGATTTTGGAAAATATTCACATTTGCGTTTGCGTGAATACCTAATACTTTTTTTTCTTTTCGAAAAAATGCTGTAACCATCTCCAACAAACCAGCATTTATTTTCCGATGAACCAATAGATGAACCAGGTTCATTTATTCGTTGATGCTATCGTATGGTATAATTTAAGCTCATGAAAGTTTTCGTATGAACTCCTCAAGTATTTTTCCTTTCTTCAGTCTTATATTGCATCTGTGATACGTTTTTGAGTGACATTCATACGGTATCTATACTATTAGTGGTAATATTACGCAATCTTTCATATTACATTAAATGAAAACCGACCAATTTAATGTCTGTTACTCGTGCCATTTTTTATTTATTTATTTTATTTTATTTTTTTCGTAACATTATTTTATGTTGTGGGAGCACGTTATTCATGATGCTACATTTTCCATGTGTGCGCCACTAGATATCATCATTTCTACTCTAGTAATAAAAACTACTCAATGAAGCGTTTCACTGTTCGAAAATATAAGATATATTTTTGTATTTTTAATCACCTGAAAAATGTTGAATATTGATGTCGAATAAACCAATGTTTGTGGAATGTTTACCTAACATTCAAATTGTTTATTCCAAAGTTATTTAGTCAATTCATTATAGTAAGCAGTACAGTAATTGAATAATTTTAGGGTTTGACACTTGGAGATTTATTGTAATTTCATGATTCAGTGAGAAGTGAATTATGTTCATCTTGTCACCAAGAAATTGGGTTATTTAATATTGGTAGTGAAATAAGGAGAACATTGGTTTGGTTGAATGACCTCGTTTCGTATATGAGGTTGAAAACGGAATGATCATGAGGTAGTATTTATACTATGTACTTATTTCATGGCTAATGTTACTGTCTAAGAACTATTCGAGTGAAAACTATTTTTATTGTGAGATCGAAGATTGATAACACTTATATCATTACGCAGTGATAAATTTAAATAATTTTAAGAGTGGTATTTATTGTACGTACTTCATGGAAATTTGTAATTTTGAAGGCTCCAATCGACTGCTATGAGAGAAATAGTTATGAAACTCCTCGGTGTTTCATCAAAATGGAATACACCAGATTTTTTAGGAAGAAAAAATCTACCGTTAGGTTTAAGGGCCTGGCTACACAGAATGCGGTTTTAGGCAGCGGGCAGCGATCTGTGGCCGCCGCGATCCGGCGATACGTTTGTGTTTGTATAACACAACATGGCCACACTAGAAGCGATCCTTCGCAGCGACTCAGCCTTGATAGTGGCGGCAGTTGTACAAAATTACAAAATATCGCGCGATCCAGGCGCTTTGAAGCAGTTTTATTGTGGGTGTTGCTTAACAGAGGTGATTTTATGCTGGTTCGCTCTCTCGGATATCGCTTTGTTGGTAGTTAAGCAATATCGCCGACGGCTGAGGAGATCGCGCAGTCGCCACGTTACACCGGTTCTGTGTAGACAAGCCTTTATGATGAAAGGTAACTCTACCTGACCATCCATTGATAACCCCTACAAAATCGTTCATCAGTAAATGGCTTATAGTAAATAACCTACTTTGTTTTCATGAAGTCTGTTCCATTTGAGGATCACAGCTGCTTCAGTGCTTCAGTTAACGAAGTGGTTTGATAGAGATGCAGTTATCAAGTATATACCTTTGAGTATTTAGTACGGGTATTAGGTACGTAATACACCTACGGGTACTATGAATATTCAGTTTTCATGAAGCCTTTGTTGGGATTTACCAACAACACCATTTATACATGTGGCCTTGTAAAGTACCTCTTCGTCTTAATCATAACTCATCTTAATCTAGCCATCCACTTACACGTTCACCAGCTAACCCGATTTTACATTTTATGAGTGTATGTTTGATCATGATGTTTCGTTATGTTGTTTAATACTTAATGTTTAATACTATACGGCATCTCACATAATACTTAGTATTTTCTTATGTTGCTAGGTAATGAGAACATGCTACTTTTTATTTATTAGATTGGTCAATTTGACCGATTCAAATGTCACGTGCCATTTATGTGAATTTTAAATTTGGTTATTAGTACTGCTGGTATTCATTTTTTGTTTGTTTGTCCAGTCTTAACAGCTCACATGGTACGATACATTGCAGAGGCCATGAGAAATCAGTCGGTAGGAATAAGTACTAAGCCTCCTCAACCTAATGGTCTGTATTGGTACAGCTATCATGAACACTGGCGTAAGGCAAACACTGGCCAACCTAAAGGGTGATGAAATTTTGAAATCGCATTGGTCGTGGTCACGCTGATACAGATTGGCTGCCGTTGGGATGGAAGACTCCAATTTTTCCTTACAATAGAAAATGTGGAAAAAGCGTTTGGCCATTCAGACTTTCGGTCCCCCACTGAGTTTTTCACGAGTAAGGCTGAACCCTCGCATGATAGACTGTTAACACAATCAGTGTCATTGGAAATTGCCAAATTTTTGCATTGGTCCAATAGTGAGAACGTGCAGGAATTCCCTGATCCCGGCATTGCCCCACTAGTGAGAACTTGTATATATAGTTGCATCAAGATTGAGTTGACTAGTCAGGTCGGTACCACAGTTTTTGGTAAGAAACCACATAATCTCAATGCCAGGGTCCAAACGACGATGTCAGCGCCCAATTTATAACTAGATTAGGAATTTAGGGAGGAATTAATGTCAAGCAAAGAGAGTGATAAATTCGGGCTCGTGGGTCTTATAAATCCTCGGTCGGTCGGCGTTTCGAGGTGGGGTCACTGCTGAGCCCGGTCTCCTCTCAGCTGATCCGACTACGAGGAGCACACGCCCACGTGTATTCCCGTGCAGACCATCTAACCCAAACACAATTGAATCGTTCGTTGGTCTGAAATCCATGTCCCCCACAAAACCAGCACTCAATCCGGGGACAGACCGGATCTAATGAAATTGATCAAAATGTTTCTCGAACTAGACTTTAAACAGAACCTTATATTTGCGTGAGTATTTTATAGATCATGCATATAAGTCTCCGGAAAGACCCGTTAGTTCTGGCCAACACTTTACACTATATAGTATGTTTCTTAGAGATGTATATGTATTTTTATCTCCGTTAATTGAAGGGTTAGAAAAAATTTTCTAGTGGTAACCCCCTTCATTTTTTTAGGGAGAATACAAATATCACATTTGCGCGCATCACGAATGCGCGGGAATACGTGATCCGCACATCAACTCTGTTATTTCAAAAGGTAACCCCCCCCCCCTTTTTTTCATAGCAGATTAGGATTTTACTCAAAATTTCATGAAATTTCGACTCCTCAATCGATTTTTTGGGCCGTGCGCAACATCCTCCAGGAGCGTGCACAGTCGCATAGGATTGAGCAGATCTTGGCAAACATCAGCCAAACCCTGGCACGTTATCTGATGGTCGTACGAGTACATTAATGGAGTGGAGAGCTCACACTCAGGGAAGTTAAAAATTCCTTGTTCTTGATTGCCGGTCAGGCATTTAAAAGCTGCAAGACGGTTTTCGAACTAGGCCCACAGCTCTTCCAAGCAATGTGTGTGGATCCTCATGAGTATTTTCGTACGTTTCCTCCGATGTCAGTTTAAGTTCACTCTTGGTTATATTAATATATATTGTCAGGAATGGCAGGGGCATTGATGCTCCCTGTCTTGGGTATGAACAGCTTCATTGCCATATATGTCTCAATGCAAAGCGATCCATTGGAGAACGGCATCAGAGCCTCCTTTCAGCAGTTCTTTAAGCAGCTGCAGACATTCAGCAAACATCCCAGACATGGCAGTCCGTATAGCTGGTTAATGCGGTGATAGCAGACTGCGAGTCAACGAATATTACATCATGCTGGTCCAAACGTCGCATTAACTGTTGCGGACATCAACAAGCTTAATTTGTTGCACCTCGCCTTCAAAGTTTTTGCTGGTCCTCTCTGCAGGTTAGGATATAAACAAGTCAGGGGAGGAATCATCAACTCCTGTACCTGCATTCCTAATTCGATCGGAACCGTCAGTGTGTCTGTGGTGCCAGGTAGGCTTTTGGTACCTGAGATTAATGGTTTCCGATGGAATTGCCTTTAGTGTTGTCGGAGGAGACTATAACATCTCCTCAAGATGCACCAGTTCTTAGCAAAAATTAGCAGTTTGGTATGGTCGCTGCACACCATATACCTCATCGTTGCCTCACCTCTTGTGGCTCACTCAGTTTCCTACACTCCATGATGTTTTCCACTCAACTAATAATTCTCTCCATTTTTTTAAGCCTCTCGCGAGCTGGTAATAAACTCTAAAAGGTTACCCCGTTCCTCTTGTCTCTTTCATATAATGTCAGTAGAATACTCATAATATAGCCCTATTTCTTGATATTCAGATTTGACATTGAGAAAATTGACGGCCATTACCAAGGAGGTAGTTTCATTCGTTTTAGAAACTCTTTGACAATACATGGCTACATTTCATTCTTATATCACATGACTAATGAGGGATAATATGTAAAACGAATGAGGAATCTGCTCACGTTGTCGTTATTTCCAAAGAGAAAATTAGGAATCTTGAAGAGGTAAATCCAGGTTTTGGAAACGTAGCTCATACGTTTCATTTTCATGCGCATATTTCCAATAATTACCAAGATTTATTTTATTTAAACTATTATTTATTTAGTATTTTAAAAACTGTTCAATTGTTATTTCACAGTGAACTTTTTTTTACATGCCTCATCCTGAAATACCATGTCAAGTTACCAGTAGGTAGGTAGGCTTTTATACAATTATACAGCTCAACTGATGATGATATCTCAATCTACAAGCCGTTTCAACTACAACTTAAGAGGAAACGTTATAGATATACTAAATTGCAAATCAATGAATACATTGCATCTAGTCCATTCGTTCTAAAATCTCGATACAGTCAAGGTACCAAGTTAACGTTTGTGACTACAAGTATTTGATGTTCATTTGATAGATTACTCGGTTGGGGCCTTCATATATATTTTCACATATTTACATAAGCTCAAATAAAGTAAAACTGTATTTATGGAATTGAGTAATATGTTAAAAATATTAACATATTCTGTACATATTTCTTATTGGTTAAGTAACAATCTTTCCGTGTTCACACAGCATGCATAAAAGCTTATGTATGTATATAACAAATTCTCACGCTGCACATTGCAGTGGTTCATGGATGTGTTGTAACGTTTCATGTGTGTATAAATATCTGGACCTGTAATCGATTCAACATTGTTTCTTCAGTGATATGACAAATCACGATGTGTTGTATAGAGAAAACAATCCGGACAATTTATATACATATTCAAACTACCTAAGTTAGACCCATACATTTCTAGAATAGATTGGCTAGCTATCGTTTTAGGTAGCCACGCATATTTCAGCTTCAAACTATCAACGACTCTTAATTGTATGAGAATAAGGAAAGACTGTTTTTAATTACAAACATCCAAATTTTTGTTTTCATCATCACGACTTTACCCCTTAGCCTCTGTTCCAAACAAGGAACTGATATCATGTATGCCCAGGGTTGTCTTCATGAATTAAAAATCCTATCGTAGTTGATCGTAAAATACGAACAGTTACGTAGCGCCAAGTACATATATGTAAAATAATGGACCATCCAATTATATGACTACTTTACAACTTTTTCAATACGGGTGGTTAGAATCACTAAATTGTCACGAGAATCTTGGAAAAACCATGAATTCTATTTTCTCGATACCTTCATTCCTAAAGGTACGCATCTATATATACGCAGGTGTATAAAAGCGAAATACAAGAACTTGATCAAGCTCACCGCATTACTTTCCTTCAACTCTTCAGGTAATTAACAGAATTGAACGGGATTATGAAAATCGTAGACGTGATAAGACAATGAAAACTCAGGAACCCAACCAAACTCTTGAACCCAGGAACCCATGGAATAAACAAATTCATTCACGACAGTAAATAAATAAATAAATTATGGGAACCCAATGCCCCTAGGCGTGTAAAGACCATATTGATAAGCTTTTGGATTTAGAATGAAATCTGCTCCCATTCTCGGAAGAACTGTATTCATCTGATTTTGAGGAAAACCCAGAAAGAAATTTGGAAAACCTCACCATTTATTTCATCCCTAGTGAAGTTGATGTCTTGAGGTTGCCAAACCCTTAGGTGGGTACAAGAATTTTCAAATGCAGTTTCTCAATTTTGATAACTAATCGAACATTCATCAGACAGAGGAATATTGCGTAGGGACAACCATGATGAACGTTGCTATAAAATCATTCGCCTTTTTAATTTTCAGGAGACAGATAGGTGCATTTTCGATAACCTTAATCAGTCTTATAATGGGAAACCCGTTTAGGTCCACTATTCCTGCGATAGTCTCCAACAAAATGGTAATACTTGTTTTAACGTTTTCCAAGATAGAAACTCGAAAGACGGTCTATGAATCTATGAACATTTTTAGAATTTGTAATAATCGATGTTTACTACTTGTAGTTCGAGAGATCTGAAGCTCCGTGTTATAGAGCATAAGTACCTCCTATTATTATTTCTACTGGATTGTTGCGATTTGATTTTTAATTCGTGAAACCTGACAAATAATGTAATTATGTGTCCATCCGGACCATCATGTGATAGAAAATTTGCACAATACGATCTGTACGATTTCCTACGGAAAACTGAATTAGGAGCTGTTGCATATTGTTATCCATGATCACAATTTTTCCACAGACTATCCTCCTATGAAAGTTGCTTATGTTGCAATCGCTCAGTTGAAGTTTATTCTTTTGTAGCGAATTTTCGTTAAATATGAAGCTATTGCTATGGCTCATAAATTGTTAAAATTATTGTCAAATTTTTCTTCGTGGATAACCGTTTTAATATTCCAAACCGATTCCCGTATTTCGATACTTCCAGACGATAACTCTCTCTAGGATTTAGTTTTAAAAATCAGTTCTTCCGCCAATAAATCAAACATATCAAAAGGATTTTGTAAGACGTCACTTTTCGTACCGTATAAATTGGACAAATGTCTGAAAATGTGCTTACAAATCACTGAAGTTTGCAAAAGACGCTGAAAATGTCGTATTTATATTTTTCAGTTGAATATCACTCAGAAAAACTGAACATTACGAACTGAAAAAACTTCAACATAAGTAATTTGTTACACAAAATGATACTGAAAAATATACTTACATAACATTAACATGAGCTAAAAAATCAAAAAAATTACAAAAATTGGCAAAAAAACCATAATTTTTTTGTATAGCATTATTTTTTAAAAATGAATTATTTGTGCCACTAAGTACAAGTCTTTGTACACAAAGTAGGTACTCATATTTGCAAGCAATTTATCATAACACGATTATAAACGAAAATTCGCTCATACGGTCACGCTGCGTGACTGGAACTTTTTATTTACTGAATAGCTACTGTATAATATATTCATCTATTAGGATTTAAATATAAAATAAGTTCAATCTTGTAATGATTATAATTATTGTCAATAATTTTGCGTTGATAACATGTTTCATCAATTAAAACTAAACTTTACATTTAACTGAAAATAATTTTCTCGTACAACTTTTCCAAGACATGTTACTACCGTTCATCATTGTTTATTTATCATACCTGCATCAATGTCTAGATGTTGATTCAAATAAAAATGTATTGCTTACCTATGTTGATTCCTAAAATAAATAATGACAATAAATAGTTGGTATGCTGCATGATGAAAGTTGCCCAAATGGTTTTTGTTTTTAACTCTTAACTGGTATATAACAGGTCCTGGTGAATGACCTTCATGTACTTCACAACGATAAATTCATGTATAAGCGATGAACAAAATATAATGGTTGGCGTGTTGGCAAATTGCCTGAGTTCAGTCATATTACGATGGATTGTAACAGTGGTGTGAAACTGGATTAGAATTATCATTGTTCGCATGCGCAATTTGAAATATATTGACATTTATTCGTGTTCATTGTGCAGTATGTCATCAGTTGTACTATTCATCGAGAATTAGTTATCTCTCAAGATGTAAAACGACCATATTGATGTTTGTGCAGCTAAATGGTACGACAACATGGATATTAGGGAGAAGGGTGAATTTATTTTTTGAAACCTATAGGTAGGTCATCTTACTCTTCTCACAAAAATTCATCAATAAAAGCCAACATACCTAATATTAGGTACTAGCCCACAGTTTATGTGAACTTTGACAACGATGATCATCAGTTATTTCGAAATTTTCTACGATCAATGTTGTAAATCTAAATTTAGTTTATTTCATTGGGGTTTGTTTTGAAATTCACCATTCGAAGCAAAAATGAACCACAAGTTAAGGTCAGAGATTTATTTACTGGTGGTGTAAAATATTTGGTTGATGCTACGATCCAGTTGAATTTCAAAGTTATTGAGTAGAACAATAAAGGAAAAATAAGCTAAAACTATTGAAATATTATTCGATGGATAATACTATACATATGTGTATATAGGAACCCCACAAATAACCGTCAACTTTAACGGTATGAGTAGAATCAAAAGCTAACTATAACCATTGAGATTAGAGGTGACCAGGAATCATTTATAACACATTGTGTTAGTGATGTTAAGTATAATTTCATCAACTCTAAAACAGACACTAAAGAAAAACATATAAAGCAACACCTATTAATAAAAAATGTCCTAAATAAATATGTGTACATAACTTTAAATAAACGAATCTATCAATCAACCAGTTAAGGGTTAAATTTGCTGCAACTCACTAAAATTCTATTAATTCCAGAACATAATGCGGATTTTACGTTTTTTTTTTTTTTTTTTTTTTTTTTAAATTGGCATTCGATAATTTTAGTGGTGTATACTATTGACAACTACAACTACAGTATTAGTAATTTAGTTGTCTAGATTTAAGGGTCCATACAGCAAATTATTAATGAACTAGCCATACATGAAACTAGTTATCCGACCATTATTGGAAATAAGCAAAAGAATACTGTAACTAGCATACACAAATCGTAATTGAAATGTCGCATGGTAAACAAGATGTTCATTGAATACTTCGTATCTTAATATTATATCAAAATGGTCTTTCATAAACTAGTTATGTTCGCTGAATATTTTATAGTTCGTTAAATTTGTCACTTGGCGATAAAACAATTTGTGCTCAATGATTTAACTCTAAAGAATTCACTTGAAAAACCAGTTGTTTCGTTATTTTACGCAGGTATACATAGTGAACTGAATAGTTTGTACCTAACATTCATTTTTAAGACGTGTTAACTATTGCAATAAATGTATATTGTACATAAAATTACAAAAAATGAATGTTTTTTCATGAGTCTCAACATTCCTTTTCTCATTTTATTCAGAATCAAAAATATAATTTCGATTATGGTGACACGGAAAGGAGGTAGACCAAGGTTCTAGGGGTACCTAGGTACTATGCAGGGATAGCAGGGAAGAAGGTCACATTTAGAATTAAATAGGGAACCCTTATATTAAATGATTTGATATTTACAAAATTTTAATTGTCCACCATCATTATTTGTATAATCAATGAATAATCTGAAAAATATTCACACGAAACCGTGGATCTCGGTAAATGAATGTTAATTTTATTCGGTCTGTTCATGAAATCCGGACCAAAATGAATGGGTACTTTGATTAGTGGACTGAAACGCTTTAGAAAACGCGTACTTCATATTATCGTTCAATGTTATAGCATTTCCGAAATAATTTAGACCTTTCCACTTAGATTAAGACATTTTCCACATAGATTTAGACCGTTTTCAAGTAGGTTTGAACCTACTCCTAGTAGTTCTAGACCTTCTCCAGGGCAAACTAACTGGAAAAAAACCTAAGTCTATGAGAAAAAGGTGTGAATCTAAGTAGCAAAGTTTCAAATCTATGTGGAAAGTCCCAGTCATCCAGTTCGATCATATGAGCAAATTTTCGTAAATTATGCTGCCCAAAAAAAAAAAAAAAAAAAAAAAAAAAATCAAAGTCGTGCCCTCACAAAACTGGTACTGGTCCTGGGGGTTTTCGAGGGTGCTGAATTCGAATCCGAAGCCCGTTTTTCAACTAGACGTTTAATTTTTGAGGTACGGTTTACAATATGGAAGGTAGGACCGTCAAGATCTTTTGGGAGCCTCGAAACGACCGTTAAATTATGCGACAGAGAAATAAAGTCATGTTCCACTGGACACAAAACAGAACAAAAATTTGAAAATAGTTGGATCATACAGGATCCTACTATTTCAATGAGTGAACTTGTTCATGAATATATTTAGGATTTTTCAATTTCCTGCCGAAATCTGAACGAAGACTTTCAGTTAAAGGCAAACTGAACTAAAGCGACTAGCTGGAAGTTTACCCATTAGAGGAGATAAAGATCGTTTAGAGAAGCAAATGCAAATCACACATTGCCACTTGATCTACTTCACCAGATTTCCTGGCTAAGGGAATCTAGTACTATTGTCGAATACTGGTCGTTAGTTCATTGGGACCGATGTGCTGGTTGGCACACTGGAAGAAGTCAACTATGAGTGAGGTGAAATGGGACCGAGATGGCAACAGTACAGTACAGGATGCTTCTGTGACGTTGGTAATGGAGAGTTTTGGAGTCGTCCACCGGCTTTGAAGATTCCTTGCTGGTCGAAAAAGACTGTGAGACGTCTGAGCTCCAATAGTATCTGGTCATGGTTAGTTGTAGTGAATGCTTGAGGATAGAATGAATGTTGGATGAGACGGATACAGTGGTGTCTCGCCTGGGTGAACTCGTCTGCTGAAAGGGGACCTTTGCGGTGACAAAGTTTTTCTGTTTAGGAATCCTGCAATTGAACAGGAAGTACTTCACAAATGCTACCATCCTGACAAGCCAATAAAACAAGAAGTGCTGCTCCGAGCTAGAATGAATGGCCACAAGTCATAGCAATGTGGGCTTCAACTCAGGAATGTCGATGGTTGATGTATCGGTTGAGATCAGCCACTGATCAACAAGCTCAGATCACCAGTCTGGTCCGGACCACCAAATGCTGCAATCATGTACGAGTAGGTGGGATGGCAACACACCACCAGATCCAATATCCACTGGATTTTTCACAACTTTCACATGATGCTAGGATTCAAGAGATGTTACATCCAATATCTGTTGTACTCCGTTATTTACTAAGGTCTGCAGTAGGATATTTGGGGGTTCCTAAAACCACCATGGAATCATTAAAATAATAAACAGTTTAAACACTGAGTTTTCTGTAAGTGAGCCACAGAAGTGAAAAGTTGTGAGACCAGGAGGGGGGGGGGGGGGGTAACAAACCTCAAGCCTGGGTATTGTGACAGACTTAAGTGGTAACAGCTTTGTTTTTGACTTCAACAACTTCATATGCACAATATTACCGTGGGTTGCAAGGAGGTAGATTGCTGCGCAATATCCTCTCTCTGATGCTTCAGAGAAGCATACAAACTGGTATGAAGGGTCACTTTTGGGGAACGGACGTGGAACATGGATAAACATGAGTTGAGGAAGCTGATGTATGGAGTCATCCCATCGGGTCACAATCATCTCAGGTCACAATCATCCTAGTTTATCAGAGCTTTCCAATTCTCCTGAAGGAGACACTTAGCAAAAAAGATTACAGTAAAAATATAAACTCGAGGGTTGAAGAGATGTGTAATGGCCATAAGGATGTTTCTTATAGTGGAGGTAGTAGGCTCACCGCGTCCCCAATATTTGGTGACTAATGGTTCGAGGCTTTGAATTTGTACGGGTTGATGTGAGTTAGATATGGTAGTATCCAATATGGGTTGATAATTTGAGTTCCATTCATCCAATGTGAACCCCCTTTTGGCCAATAAAGCTCTGAGTTGGGATTCCAGATTGATGAGACCATCACCATTGGTATTGTACATATGTGCAGTGACAGCTTCAAGATAATCTCAGCCATCAGAGGTGTACAAGCTTGTGGAGAACACGTTGTGCAAGATACGGAGATAAACTTAGACCATGGGTTACAGTGTTCAGCTCAAAATGCTGTATGGTTGATCAGGGCTAGGTCGCCAAATGTTTTGTTGGTACATCTATTCTTTAGGAGCAATCAAGATTTTCCGGAATATCTTTACTATGTAGCAGGTTAAGAAACAGATTAACTATTGAAAATGGAGCAGAGTGTCGCAAATGTCTGCTTGAAGTCTGGGACCTATCAACAGATGGCTATTTAATGAGCCAGATGGAGTGCAATAGCATGCATCAAAGACCACTTGGCTCTTACCACTACCCTTGAGTAGGATAGGATGGTAAGGGACGAGGAATGGAGGAGGATCTGTTGCTGGAGACGTATGACAGCACCGTTTATTGATTTATTTAACACGGGACAAGCCCAATAACAAACAATAAACACATCCAGAAAGTAGGTCATACAACCAGACACCTAAAACTGGTTCGAATTGATATGATACAAATGAAGTTTAGATGAAAATCATCATCGGAAACACACAAAAAATACAGAAAAAGTAAAATTAAAGAAGGTCACGAAACGTTGGCCAACTATTAACAATTTTTAAAAATACAGTACACAATTGAAAGAGCACGTCGAACATCGTTCAAGATACTCCCTCATAAAGGCTTGACCTTTTTTACCAAGTTTGAAATCACGCTCATTTCTATACTCCAAGGAATGGAATTGTCCAAAAAACCTCTGAGTATTGAGCTGGAATGCAGGTAGTGACAATTTGAAGGGGTAACGAAGAACAAGACGGTCAGTTGAAACTCATGTGTGGATTTTCACAAAATCCTCCTCACATTGTTGCTCCTGGAGAGAAAGAGGGGAATAAGTGTTGACAGGTTCCTTGAGTTCCCAAAAACGTTCAGCAAGGGAACTGACATCAGTACCTATGTGTTTACAGCGCCAAACTGCTTTGGTTAGATGACTGTCAACCAAATTGATTGAGTACTGTGAACCCAAAGATGGTAACGGTAGGTTTTGGCCCTCCTTTGTAAATTAGGATGGGTGCAACATTCACAACATCTGGAAACGGATCTGCTCTCACTAAAAATGATATGGGACTTGGGCTTGCAAAATCAGGGTCACTCAGCTTGTAGGAAGCGTAATCATACCACATGTCTGATGCAACCAAAGCTTCAGTAGTTAGAGATGATGATGATAGGGGGTTGTGGAAATTGAGGCTCACCTGACCAACAATGCTGGTAAGCATCGAGTTATTCACTCCAGAGATACAGTGTTTGAAAGATCTGGTACTTCGACCCAATTTCCAAGCACATTTTTCTGTCATGAAGAAGTACTGACCACTCTGATCCAAGCCACTACGGAGCTTGTGCAGTTTACCGCATGTGTCAAGAATCTGGGAAACCACTGTTCCAAGCAGTAAACCACTGTGTTGGATTGCAGTGTTGGTTCCAGTGGACACAGTGCTTTTGTCTGAATTCACAGGTATTGAAGAAGATGCGCTGGAGCTGCCCCCATTGTTATTGACAGTTGAGGGTGGTGTTCGACCCAGATGAAGATCTGTGTGACGTTTGGAACCTCACTCACGACAAGAAAAGTTGATGGTCACGTTTTGGTCATGTGAAATGAGTGAAGACAGTTTCTGCATCCAGGGAATAGCCTCAGAAGATATAAGTGCTACTGAGGAGTTGATAACTTGAATGCATGACAGCTTCAGATGGTGTGTGGCTTATTACAAATGAAACATAAGTTGAAATTATTACCAGCTGGTTTTGTCATGATTTTACCTCTGGAGTCCTTGGTGTTAGCCGTGAGTACATCATGTGACCTTAGCTGTGTAACTATTAGGAGACTTCACCGGTCCTGAGGGTTGATGCTGTTGTTGCTGCTTAGGCGGCTCAAATGTGGTAGTTGTGTCTTGGGTTAAATGGGGCACCTGGCACCTGTTCTGTACGAAGGATTGCAGAGTGGCTACTGTTGGGTATTTAGTGACCACAAAAGAGAGCTCAAAGTCTTCTCAGGTCTTTGGGTCGAGATACCGCAAGGGAAGCTCGCACAGCAGATGATCTGTGTGAAACCGGGAATGTTCAGATTCCTTAGAGAGTTGATGCTCTCCATGACTTGGAATATCAGGAGTAGGTTTCTCTGTTAATGCATTGAACTTTAGAAAAAAGTTGAGGTATGTCCAAGCAAGCTTACAGTCGTTGTGGTTTACTCTACACAGTGCATCCCATGCCTGGGTGAAGTTTTCTGATACCTTCTTGATGTGCTTGATTGTTTCCAAGGCAGGCCCACCAAGATAGCTACGCAGGTAGAGTAAGTGCTCAGAATCGTTCAAAGTGAAAAGTTGTTTGAATGCTCACTAATGCTCTGCTGTTGTTAGGCAATGATTGGTGGGTCTCCAAGGATATTGATTGAATTAACAAATTGAACAAATGAATATGTGCACAATTAGAAGTTGAAATTAGATTGATGATAAATAATACATAAGTATATTGGAACATGCAAGAAAAAACATATATTATGAAAGTTGAAGTTGTGATAGATTAAATGATGTATCATTTATCTCCACAAGTGCTTAGTGATATCCGACTCAAAGGACTACAATATTTTTGCAGAAAAAAGGTAATGAATGGTTATAAGTAGGTAGTAGTTGTCTAGTTAAAAAATGTTAGAGTGGAAAGATTGCAAGTAGTTGCAGTGGACCAGTAAGGTAGTGGAGGGGGGATTTGAACTCTATCCCTCCAGAGGCAAGCTTTATCCAAGTCCGTAAAGATAATATTGGTGACAGTTGAGTGGTTGATTCAATGTAGCAGAGAGAGAGTACTAAACCTTAAGCAAGGCCCAAAAGGAATGATACAGATAAATAAGATGGGTAGGTAAGTTGATCCCTACGACTCAGCTACTCACAACGGTTAGAAAACATAGAGGGAAAATAGAATGTAATATGGAGTGCATAATATTGTACACAGACCACCTAGAAATGAATCAAAGAGGTAGGTACCTGGAAAATCCTTCTGCTGGTGAGACCCAGGCCAGGGGCTTGTAGAATGAGGTAGGTAGTAGGTCCTCAAGATGTTTCAACCACACAGGTTCTGGCTTTGTTCCTAAGTAAGTTTATCAAATCAAACAGCAATACTGACACTCGGGAGCTCAATTTTACAGATATCCAGCAACAATTTAAGCGTATTATTGTGGATAATAACGGATACAGGTTGACTTGAAAAGGCATGCACAATGGCGGACGAAAGTTTTTTGCAGAGAGTAAAATCAGGGGTGGGAGGACCAACTGCACCCTCTGTTTTCAAAAGAGGACGGAAGAGTGCAGCACCCTACAGTCCACAAGTAAGTATAGGGGCCGGCGAAGCTGTAGCCTTGATCTATTCAGATAAATTTTCCCTCATTCCGGAAGATTAGAGACATCTGCATAAATACCTGCACTTCCTGAGATTAAAATCAGGGGTGAGAGGACCAACTGCAACCTCCGTTCTCAAAAGAGGATGGAAGAGTGCAGCACTCCACAGTCCACAAATAAGGATAGATGCCGGCATTCTTTAGAAAAATTCAATGCTGAGTTTGAATTTTCAATCCGTCTATTCTAATAACCCCGGCAAACGGCTAAGAAACTCAAAATTTGAGTGAAATTTGGTAATTTACATGCGTGCCGTCCTATTCTAAATTTAACTTGCAATATAATATTTCTGTCAATTTTGCAAAAATAACCTTATTGTAATTTTAGCAAAGTTTATCAATAACTATTTTTTTTTTTTTTTTTTTTCAATATTCTTTATTGCACCAAGTATTACTTATTAACAATATTATTTTGAAAATATGGACTTTAATTCAAAACTAAGATACATCACTGAGTTTTGTTGATTATGGTGGATGTTTCACTTCACTGCTTCACAAGTAAGCAAGGTCGAGTGGTTTGGTACGCTTCAATCTTCTGATGATATCACTTGTATCAAGGAGTTGGACAGCTTCCTCGTTGATGTGACATCTTAACCGCTGTAGGTGTCTCACAGCTTGTCGCTTTATAGCATCGTTTATTGTTTCGATCCGAAGCTCATGATGGAGACGTTCGTTTCGAAAGTACCATGGTGCATTGACCACCGTTCTTAGCACATTGTTCTGGAATTTTTGGATGATGTCTCGATTTGACTGAGCCGTACAGCCCCAAAGCTGAGCTCCATAAGTCCAGACTGGTTTAAGGACTTGGTTATACAGTGTTAGCTTGTTCTGGATTGACAACTTCGACCGTCTCCCCATTAGCCAATGCATTTTTCTGAATTTTAGAAGGAGTTCTTCCTTCTTTTTCTTGACATGGGCTTTCCATTTAAGTTTGGCGTCCAGTGTCATGCCTAGGTATTTGGCTTCATTAGCATTCGGAATAACTTTTCCCATGAAATGTACCGGAATATACTCGATTCTCTTGTTGGTGAAATCGACATGTACCGACTTAGTTTCATTTATCTTGATTCTCCATTTTGCTGTCCACTTTTGTATGCTGGATATTGATTGATTTAACTTGTTGATGGATTCAGTGTTACATTCTCCGACTGCCAAAATCGCTGTATCATCTGCGAAGGTGGCTGTGGTGTTCATTCCAATTTCTGGGAGATCACTGGTATAAAGGACATACAAGAGCGGTCCAAGAACACTCCCTTGTGGGACTCCTGCCTTGATTAGCTTTGGCTCTGAGTAGGCGTCTTCTTGCTTTATTCTGAAATAGCGATTGGTGAGATAAGACTGAAGCAGCTCAGCATACTTTATTGGTAGATTTTTGCGCAGCTTGTAGTTGAGTCCCTCATGCCCAACTTTGTCAAACGCCTGAGCGACGTCTAGGAAGACGGCTGAGCAGACTTTCTTTTCCTCAAGGGCTTGTTCAATTATATGTGTTATTCTATGGACTTGATCGATAGTGGAATGTTTCTGTCGAAAGCCAAACTGGTGCCTTGGGAACAGCTTACGTTCTTCGATTATGGGTACTAGTCGCTTGTGGATTAGTTTTTCAAATAATTTTGATAATACTGGTAGAAGTGAGATTGGTCTGTACGAACTTGGCTCCGTGGGAGGCTTTCCAGGTTTAGGAATCATTATGACCTCGGCAATCTTCCACAACTGAGGAATGCAACGGTGTTTTATAATTGCATTAATGATCATGGTTATTTTTGCAATGGCTTTACGGGGGAGATGCTTAAGGATCTGACCAGTGATAAGGTCGTAGCCAGGAGCCTTTTTTGGACTGATTTCCTTATCGATTATGAGCTTAATCTCTTTGATAGTAACGGGTGGAATGTCGACATCTTGATCAATACCATTTGCGACCTCTAGAGTCAGTTCATCTGTCATAGCAATGTTTGGAGTGAATATGTTTGCTAGGTAATCAGCAAAAATCGCTGCTTTGTCTTGATTACTCTTAGCCCAACTCCCATCGGAATTTTTTATGGGTGAAGCTTGAATTATTGGTCTTTTAAGATATTTGGTAGCCTTCCAGAGTGAGTAATCAGTATCACGATGACTTGTGAGTCCCATGATATAGTGCTCTTGGGTTTCCTCATTGATCTCGGATAAGCTTTTGGATTTAGAATGAAATCTGCTCCCATTCTCGGAAGAACTGTATTCATCTGATTTTGAGGAAAACCCAGAAAGAAATTTGGAAAACCTCACCATTTATTTCATCCCTAGTGAAGTTGATGTCTTGAGGTTGCCAAACCCTTAGGTGGGTACAAGAATTTTCAAATGCAGTTTCTCAATTTTGATAACTAATCGAACATTCATCAGACAGAGGAATATTGCGTAGGGACAACCATGATGAACGTTGCTATAAAATCATTCGCCTTTTTAATTTTCAGGAGACAGATAGGTGCATTTTCGATAACCTTGATCAGTCTTATAATGGGAAACCCGTTTAGGTCCACTATTCCTGCGATAGTCTCCAACAAAATGGTAATACTTGTTTTAACGTTTTCCAAGATAGAAACTCGGAAGACGGTCTATGAATCTATGAACATTTTTAGAATTTGTAATAATCGATGTTTACTACTTGTAGTTCGAGAGATCTGAAGCTCCGTGTTATAGAGCATAAGTACCTCCTATTATTATTTCTACTGGATTGTTGCGATTTGATTTTTAATTCGTGAAACCTGACAAATAATGTAATTATGTGTCCATCCGGACCATCATGTGATAGAAAATTTGCACAATACGATCTGTACGATTTCCTACGGAAAACTGAATTGGGAGCTGTTGCATATTGTTATCCATGATCACAATTTTTCCACAGACTATCCTCCTATGAAAGTTGCTTATGTTGCAATCGCTCAGTTGAAGTTTATTCTTTTGTAGCGAATTTTCGTTAAATATGAAGCTATTGCTATGGCTCATAAATTGTTAAAATTATTGTCAAATTTTTCTTCGTGGATAACCGTTTTAATATTCCAAACCGATTCCCGTATTTCGATACTTCCAGACGATAACTCTCTCTAGGATTTAGTTTTAAAAATCAGTTCTTCCGCCAATAAATCAAACATATCAAAAGGATTTTGTAAGACGTCACTTTTCGTACCGTATAAATTGGTCAAATGTCTGAAAATGTGCTTACAAATCACTGAAGTTTGCAAAAGACGCTGAAAATGTCGTATTTATATTTTTCAGTTGAATATCACTCAGAAAAACTGAACATTACGAACTGAAAAAACTTCAACATAAGTAATTTGTTACACAAAATGATACTGAAAAATATACTTACATAACATTAACATGAGCTAAAAAATCAAAAAAATTACAAAAATTGGCAAAAAAAACCATAATTTTTTTGTATAGCATTATTTTTTAAAAATGAATTATTTGTGCCACTAAGTACAAGTCTTTGTACACAAAGTAGGTACTCATATTTGCAAGCAATTTATCATAACACGATTATAAACGAAAATTCGCTCATACGGTCACGCTGCGTGACTGGAACTTTTTATTTACTGAATAGCTACTGTATAATATATTCATCTATTAGGATTTAAATATAAAATAAGTTCAATCTTGTAATGATTATAATTATTGTCAATAATTTTGCGTTGATAACATGTTTCATCAATTAAAACTAAACTTTACATTTAACTGAAAATAATTTTCTCGTACAACTTTTCCAAGACATGTTACTACCGTTCATCATTGTTTATTTATCATACCTGCATCAATGTCTAGATGTTGATTCAAATAAAAATGTATTGCTTACCTATGTTGATTCCTAAAATAAATAATGACAATAAATAGTTGGTATGCTGCATGATGAAAGTTGCCCAAATGGTTTTTGTTTTTAACTCTTAACTGGTATATAACAGGTCCTGGTGAATGACCTTCATGTACTTCACAACGATAAATTCATGTATAAGCGATGAACAAAATATAATGGTTGGCGTGTTGGCAAATTGCCTGAGTTCAGTCATATTACGATGGATTGTAACAGTGGTGTGAAACTGGATTAGAATTATCATTGTTCGCATGCGCAATTTGAAATATATTGACATTTATTCGTGTTCATTGTGCAGTATGTCATCAGTTGTACTATTCATCGAGAATTAGTTATCTCTCAAGATGTAAAACGACCATATTGATGTTTGTGCAGCTAAATGGTACGACAACATGGATATTAGGGAGAAGGGTGAATTTATTTTTTGAAACCTATAGGTAGGTCATCTTACTCTTCTCACAAAAATTCATCAATAAAAGCCAACATACCTAATATTAGGTACTAGCCCACAGTTTATGTGAACTTTGACAACGATGATCATCAGTTATTTCGAAATTTTCTACGATCAATGTTGTAAATCTAAATTTAGTTTATTTCATTGGGGTTTGTTTTGAAATTCACCATTCGAAGCAAAAATGAACCACAAGTTAAGGTCAGAGATTTATTTACTGGTGGTGTAAAATATTTGGTTGATGCTACGATCCAGTTGAATTTCAAAGTTATTGAGTAGAACAATAAAGGAAAAATAAGCTAAAACTATTGAAATATTATTCGATGGATAATACTATACATATGTGTATATAGGAACCCCACAAATAACCGTCAACTTTAACGGTATGAGTAGAATCAAAAGCTAACTATAACCATTGAGATTAGAGGTGACCAGGAATCATTTATAACACATTGTGTTAGTGATGTTAAGTATAATTTCATCAACTCTAAAACAGACACTAAAGAAAAACATATAAAGCAACACCTATTAATAAAAAATGTCCTAAATAAATATGTGTACATAACTTTAAATAAACGAATCTATCAATCAACCAGTTAAGGGTTAAATTTGCTGCAACTCACTAAAATTCTATTAATTCCAGAACATAATGCGGATTTTACGTTTTTTTATTTTTTTTATTTTTTTTTAAATTGGCATTCGATAATTTTAGTGGTGTATACTATTGACAACTACAACTACAGTATTAGTAATTTAGTTGTCTAGATTTAAGGGTCCATACAGCAAATTATTAATGAACTAGCCATACATGAAACTAGTTATCCGACCATTATTGGAAATAAGCAAAAGAATACTGTAACTAGCATACACAAATCGTAATTGAAATGTCGCATGGTAAACAAGATGTTCATTGAATACTTCGTATCTTAATATTATATCAAAATGGTCTTTCATAAACTAGTTATGTTCGCTGAATATTTTATAGTTCGTTAAATTTGTCACTTGGCGATAAAACAATTTGTGCTCAATGATTTAACTCTAAAGAATTCACTTGAAAAACCAGTTGTTTCGTTATTTTACGCAGGTATACATAGTGAACTGAATAGTTTGTACCTAACATTCATTTTTAAGACGTGTTAACTATTGCAATAAATGTATATTGTACATAAAATTACAAAAAATGAATGTTTTTTCATGAGTCTCAACATTCCTTTTCTCATTTTATTCAGAATCAAAAATATAATTTCGATTATGGTGACACGGAAAGGAGGTAGACCAAGGTTCTAGGGGTACCTAGGTACTATGCAGGGATAGCAGGGAAGAAGGTCACATTTAGAATTAAATAGGGAACCCTTATATTAAATGATTTGATATTTACAAAATTTTAATTGTCCACCATCATTATTTGTATAATCAATGAATAATCTGAAAAATATTCACACGAAACCGTGGATCTCGGTAAATGAATGTTAATTTTATTCGGTCTGTTCATGAAATCCGGACCAAAATGAATGGGTACTTTGATTAGTGGACTGAAACGCTTTAGAAAACGCGTACTTCATATTATCGTTCAATGTTATAGCATTTCCGAAATAATTTAGACCTTTCCACTTAGATTAAGACATTTTCCACATAGATTTAGACCGTTTTCAAGTAGGTTTGAACCTACTCCTAGTAGTTCTAGACCTTCTCCAGGGCAAACTAACTGGAAAAAAACCTAAGTCTATGAGAAAAAGGTGTGAATCTAAGTAGCAAAGTTTCAAATCTATGTGGAAAGTCCCAGTCATCCAGTTCGATCATATGAGCAAATTTTCGTAAATTATGCTGCCCAAAAAAAAAAAAAAAAAATCAAAGTCGTGCCCTCACAAAACTGGCACTGGTCCTGAGGGTTTTCGAGGGTGCTGAATTCGAATCCGAAGCCCGTTTTTCAACTAGACGTTTAATTTTTGAGGTACGGTTTACAATATGGAAGGTAGGACCGTCAAGATCTTTTGGGAGCCTCGAAACGACCGTTAAATTATGCGACAGAGAAATAAAGTCATGTTCCACTGGACACAAAACAGAACAAAAATTTGAAAATAGTTGGATCATACAGGATCCTACTATTTCAATGAGTGAACTTGTTCATGAATATATTTAGGATTTTTCAATTTCCTGCCGAAATCTGAACGAAGACTTTCAGTTAAAGGCAAACTGAACTAAAGCGACTAGCTGGAAGTTTACCCATTAGAGGAGATAAAGATCGTTTAGAGAAGCAAATGCAAATCACACATTGCCACTTGATCTACTTCACCAGATTTCCTGGCTAAGGGAATCTAGTACTATTGTCGAATACTGGTCGTTAGTTCATTGGGACCGATGTGCTGGTTGGCACACTGGAAGAAGTCAACTATGAGTGAGGTGAAATGGGACCGAGATGGCAACAGTACAGTACAGGATGCTTCTGTGACGTTGGTAATGGAGAGTTTTGGAGTCGTCCACCGGCTTTGAAGATTCCTTGCTGGTCGAAAAAGACTGTGAGACGTCTGAGCTCCAATAGTATCTGGTCATGGTTAGTTGTAGTGAATGCTTGAGGATAGAATGAATGTTGGATGAGACGGATACAGTGGTGTCTCGCCTGGGTGAACTCGTCTGCTGAAAGGGGACCTTTGCGGTGACAAAGTTTTTCTGTTTAGGAATCCTGCAATTGAACAGGAAGTACTTCACAAATGCTACCATCCTGACAAGCCAATAAAACAAGAAGTGCTGCTCCGAGCTAGAATGAATGGCCACAAGTCATAGCAATGTGGGCTTCAACTCAGGAATGTCGATGGTTGATGTATCGGTTGAGATCAGCCACTGATCAACAAGCTCAGATCACCAGTCTGGTCCGGACCACCAAATGCTGCAATCATGTACGAGTAGGTGGGATGGCAACACAACACCAGATCCAATATCCACTGGATTTTTCACAACTTTCACATGATGCTAGGATTCAAGAGATGTTACATCCATACATAACATCCGTACATAACGGTACTCCGTTATTTACTAAGGTCTGCAGTAGGATATTTGGGGGTTCCTAAAACCACCATGGAATCATTAAAATAATAAACAGTTTAAACACTGAGTTTTCTGTAAGTGAGCCACAGAAGTGAAAAGTTGTGAGACCAGGAGGGGGGGGGGGGGGGGGTTACAAACCTCAAGCCTGGGTATTGTGACAGACTTAAGTGGTAACAGCTTTGTTTTTGACTTCAACAACTTCATATGCACAATATTACCGTGGGTTGCAAGGAGGTAGATTGCTGCGCAATATCCTCTCTCTGATGCTTCAGAGAAGCATACAAACTGGTATGAAGGGTCACTTTTGGGGAACGGACGTGGAACATGGATAAACATGAGTTGAGGAAGCTGATGTATGGAGTCATCCCATCGGGTCACAATCATCTCAAGTCACAATCATCCTAGTTTATCAGAGCTTTCCAATTCTCCTGAAGGAGACACTTAGCAAAAAAGATTACAGTAAAAATATAAACTCGAGGGTTGAAGAGATGTGTAATGGCCATAAGGATGTTTCTTATAGTGGAGGTAGTAGGCTCACCGCGTCCCCAATATTTGGTGACTAATGGTTCGAGTCTTTGAATTTGTACGGGTTGATGTGAGTTAGATATGGTAGTATCCAATATGGGTTGATAATTTGAGTTCCATTCATCCAATGTGAACCCCCTTTTGGCCAATAAAGCTCTGAGTTGGGATTCCAGATTGATGAGACCATCACCATTGGTATTGTACATATGTGCAGTGACAGCTTCAAGATAATCTCAGCCATCAGAGGTGTACAAGCTTGTGGAGAACACGTTGTGCAAGATACGGAGATAAACTTAGACCATGGGTTACAGTGTTCAGCTCAAAATGCTGTATGGTTGATCAGGGCTAGGTCGCCAAATGTTTTGTTGGTACATCTATTCTTTAGGAGCAATCAAGATTTTCCGGAATATCTTTACTATGTAGCAGGTTAAGAAACAGATTAACTATTGAAAATGGAGCAGAGTGTCGCAAATGTCTGCTTGAAGTCTGGGACCTATCAACAGATGGCTATTTAATGAGCCAGATGGAGTGCAATAGCATGCATCAAAGACCACTTGGCTCTTACCACTACCCTTGAGTAGGATAGGATGGTAAGGGACGAGGAATGGAGGAGGATCTGTTGCTGGAGACGTATGACAGCACCGTTTATTGATTTATTTAACACGGGACAAGCCCAATAACAAACAATAAACACATCCAGAAAGTAGGTCATACAACCAGACACCTAAAACTGGTTCGAATTGATATGATACAAATGAAGTTTAGATGAAAATCATCATCGGAAACACACAAAAAATACAGAAAAAGTAAAATTAAAGAAGGTCACGAAACGTTGGCCAACTATTAACAATTTTTAAAAATACAGTACACAATTGAAAGAGCACGTCGAACATCGTTCAAGATACTCCCTCATAAAGGCTTGACCTTTTTTACCAAGTTTGAAATCACGCTCATTTCTATACTCCAAGGAATGGAATTGTCCAAAAAACCTCTGAGTATTGAGCTGGAATGCAGGTAGTGACAATTTGAAGGGGTAACGAAGAACAAGACGGTCAGTTGAAACTCATGTGTGGATTTTCACAAAATCCTCCTCACATTGTTGCTCCTGGAGAGAAAGAGGGGAATAAGTGTTGACAGGTTCCTTGAGTTCCCAAAAACGTTCAGCAAGGGAACTGACATCAGTACCTATGTGTTTACAGCTCCAAACTGCTTTGGTTAGATGACTGTCAACCAAATTGATTGAGTACTGTGAACCCAAAGATGGTAACGGTAGGTTTTGGCCCTCCTTTGTAAATTAGGATGGGTGCAACATTCACAACATCTGGAAACGGATCTGCTCTCACTAAAAATGATATGGGACTTGGGCTTGCAAAATCAGGGTCACTCAGCTTGTAGGAAGCGTAATCATACCACATGTCTGATGCAACCAAAGCTTCAGTAGTTAGAGATGATGATGATAGGGGGTTGTGGAAATTGAGGCTCACCTGACCAACAATGCTGGTAAGCATCGAGTTATTCACTCCAGAGATACAGTGTTTGAAAGATCTGGTACTTCGACCCAATTTCCAAGCACATTTTTCTGTCATGAAGAAGTACTGACCACTCTGATCCAAGCCACTACGGAGCTTGTGCAGTTTACCGCATGTGTCAAGAATGTGGGAAACCACTGTTCCAAGCAGTAAACCACTGTGTTGGATTGCAGTGTTGGTTCCAGTGGACACAGTGCTTTTGTCTGAATTCACAGGTATTGAAGAAGATGCGCTGGAGCTGCCCCCATTGTTATTGACAGTTGAGGGTGGTGTTCGACCCAGATGAAGATCTGTGTGACGTTTGGAACCTCACTCACGACAAGAAAAGTTGATGGTCACGTTTTGGTCATGTGAAATGAGTGAAGACAGTTTCTGCATCCAGGGAATAGCCTCAGAAGATATAAGTGCTACTGAGGAGTTGATAACTTGAATGCATGACAGCTTCAGATGGTGTGTGGCTTATTACAAATGAAACATAAGTTGAAATTATTACCAGCTGGTTTTGTCATGATTTTACCTCTGGAGTCCTTGGTGTTAGCCGTGAGTACATCATGTGACCTTAGCTGTGTAACTATTAGGAGACTTCACCGGTCCTGAGGGTTGATGCTGTTGTTGCTGCTTAGGCGGCTCAAATGTGGTAGTTGTGTCTTGGGTTAAATGGGGCACCTGGCACCTGTTCTGTACGAAGGATTGCAGAGTGGCTACTGTTGGGTATTTAGTGACCACAAAAGAGAGCTCAAAGTCTTCTCAGGTCTTTGGGTCGAGATACCGCAAGGGAAGCTCGCACAGCAGATGATCTGTGTGAAACCGGGAATGTTCAGATTCCTTAGAGAGTTGATGCTCTCCATGACTTGGAATATCAGGAGTAGGTTTCTCTGTTAATGCATTGAACTTTAGAAAAAAGTTGAGGTATGTCCAAGCAAGCTTACAGTCGTTGTGGTTTACTCTACACAGTGCATCCCATGCCTGGGTGAAGTTTTCTGATACATTCTTGATGTGCTTGATTGTTTCCAAGGCAGGCCCACCAAGATAGCTACGCAGGTAGAGTAAGTGCTCAGAATCGTTCAAAGTGAAAAGTTGTTTGAATGCTCACTAATGCTCTGCTGTTGTTAGGCAATGATTGGTGGGTCTCCAAGGATATTGATTGAATTAACAAATTGAACAAATGAATATGTGCACAATTAGAAGTTGAAATTAGATTGATGATAAATAATACATAAGTATATTGGAACATGCAAGAAAAAACATATATTATGAAAGTTGAAGTTGTGATAGATTAAATGATGTATCATTTATCTCCACAAGTGCTTAGTGATATCCGACTCAAAGGACTACAATATTTTTGCAGAAAAAATGTAATGAATGGTTATAAGTAGGTAGTAGTTGTCTAGTTAAAAGATGTTAGAGTGGAAAGATTGCAAGTAGTTGCAGTGGACCAGTAAGGTAGTGGAGGGGGGATTTGAACTCTATCCCTCCAGAGGCAAGCTTTATCCAAGTCCGTAAAGATAATATTGGTGACAGTTGAGTGGTTGATTCAATGTAGCAGAGAGAGAGTACTAAACCTTAAGCAAGGCCCAAAAGGAATGATACAGATAAATAAGATGGGTAGGTAAGTTGATCCCTACGACTCAGCTACTCACAACGGTTAGAAAACATAGAGGGAAAATAGAATGTAATATGGAGTGCATAATATTGTACACAGACCACCTAGAAATGAATCAAAGAGGTAGGTACCTGGAAAATCCTTCTGCTGGTGAGACCCAGGCCAGGGGCTTGTAGAATGAGGTAGATAGTAGGTCCTCAAGATGTTTCAACCACACAGGTTCTGGCTTTGTTCCTAAGTAAGTTTATCAAATCAAACAGCAATACTGACACTCGGGAGCTCAATTTTACAGATATCCAGCAACAATTTAAGCGTATTATTGTGGATAATAACGGATACAGGTTGACTTGAAAAGGCATGCACAATGGCGGACGAAAGTTTTTTGCAGAGAGTAAAATCAGGGGTGGGAGGACCAACTGCACCCTCTGTTTTCAAAAGAGGACGGAAGAGTGCAGCACCCTACAGTCCACAAGTAAGTATAGGGGCCGGCGAAGCTGTAGCCTTGATCTATTCAGATAAATTTTCCCTCATTCCGGAAGATTAGAGACATCTGCATAAATACCTGCACTTCCTGAGATTAAAATCAGGGGTGAGAGGACCAACTGCAACCTCCGTTCTCAAAAGAGGATAGAAGAGTGCAGCACTCCACAGTCCACAAATAAGGATAGATGCCGGCATTCCTTAGAAAAATTCAATGCTGAGTTTGAATTTTCAATCCGTCTATTCTAATAACCCCGGCAAACGGCTAAGAAACTCAAAATTTGAGTGAAATTTGGTAATTTACATGCGTGCCGTCCTATTCTAAATTTAACTTGCAATATAATATTTCTGTCAATTTTGCAAAAATAACCTTATTGTAATTTTAGCAAAGTTTATCAATAAATTTTTTTTTTTTTTTTTTTTTTTTTTCAATATTCTTTATTGCACCAAGTATTACTTATTAACAATATTATTTTGAAAATATGGACTTTAATTCAAAACTAAGATACATCACTGAGTTTTGTTGATTATGGTGGATGTTTCACTTCACTGCTTCACAAGTAAGCAAGGTCGAGTGGTTTGGTACGCTTCAATCTTCTGATGATATCACTTGTATCAAGGAGTTGGACAGCTTCCTCGTTGATGTGACATCTTAACCGCTGTAGGTGTCTCACAGCTTGTCGCTTTATAGCATCGTTTATTGTTTCGATCCGAAGCTCATGATGGAGACGTTCGTTTCGAAAGTACCATGGTGCATTGACCACCGTTCTTAGCACATTGTTCTGGAATTTTTGGATGATGTCTCGATTTGACTGAGCCGTACAGCCCCAAAGCTGAGCTCCATAAGTCCAGACTGGTTTAAGGACTTGGTTATACAGTGTTAGCTTGTTCTGGATTGACAACTTCGACCGTCTCCCCATTAGCCAATGCATTTTTCTGAATTTTAGAAGGAGTTCTTCCTTCTTTTTCTTGACATGGGCTTTCCATTTAAGTTTGGCGTCCAGTGTCATGCCTAGGTATTTGGCTTCATTAGCATTCGGAATAACTTTTCCCATGAAATGTACCGGAATATACTCGATTCTCTTGTTGGTGAAATCGACATGTACCGACTTAGTTTCATTTATCTTGATTCTCCATTTTGCTGTCCACTTTTGTATGCTGGATATTGATTGATTTAACTTGTTGATGGATTCAGTATTACATTCTCCGACTGCCAAAATCGCTGTATCATCTGCGAAGGTGGCTGTGGTGTTCATTCCAATTTCTGGGAGATCACTGGTATAAAGGACATACAAGAGCGGTCCAAGAACACTCCCTTGTGGGACTCCTGCCTTGATTAGCTTTGGCTCTGAGTAGGCGTCTTCTTGCTTTATTCTGAAATAGCGATTGGTGAGATAAGACTGAAGCAGCTCAGCATACTTTATTGGTAGATTTTTGCGCAGCTTGTAGTTGAGTCCCTCATGCCCAACTTTGTCAAACGCCTGAGCGACGTCTAGGAAGACGGCTGAGCAGACTTTCTTTTCCTCAAGGGCTTGTTCAATTATATGTGTTATTCTATGGACTTGATCGATAGTGGAATGTTTCTGTCGAAAGCCAAACTGGTGCCTTGGGAACAGCTTACGTTCTTCGATTATGGGTACTAGTCGCTTGTGGATTAGTTTTTCAAATAATTTTGATAATACTGGTAGAAGTGAGATTGGTCTGTACGAACTTGGCTCCGTGGGAGGCTTTCCAGGTTTAGGAATCATTATGACCTCGGCAATCTTCCACAACTGAGGAATGCAACGGTGTTTTATAATTGCATTAATGATCATGGTTATTTTTGCAATGGCTTTACGCGGGAGATGCTTAAGGATCTGACCAGTGATAAGGTCGTAGCCAGGAGCCTTTTTTGGACTGATTTCCTTATCGATTATGAGCTTAATCTCTTTGATAGTAACGGGTGGAATGTCGACATCTTGATCAATACCATTTGCGACCTCTAGAGTCAGTTCATCTGTCATAGCAATGTTTGGAGTGAATATGTTTGCTAGGTAATCCGCAAAAATCGCTGCTTTGTCTTGATTACTCTTAGCCCAACTCCCATCGGAATTTTTTATGGGTGAAGCTTGAATTATTGGTCTTTTAAGATATTTGGTAGCCTTCCAGAGTGAGTAATCAGTATCACGATGACTTGTGAGTCCCATGATATAGTGCTCTTGGGTTTCCTCATTGATCTCCTGTGTCAAAGACCTCAGTTCACTTTCTGCCTTGTACCATTCTGATTTATGGCTGGGTACTCTAGTTACTTGCCATCGTTTTCTGGCCTTGCGTTTTTCTTTTATTGCAGTGACTATTTCCCGAGGGTAATTGATCCCTCGGAGTCGCCTTGTAAGTGTTGGTGTATTTTCCCAAGCAACAGTTTGTATACTGCAAACAAGATGCTCGAGCTCGTGTTCAATTTCTTCTGGTGATTGTAAGGACTTACTCAAGTCGATATGTCTGCATATTTCTTGCTTGAAGAGCTCCCAGTTGGTCTTCTGATTGACTAGGGCAGGGTTGGATGGCTTCTGAATGATTCGATCACTGAGTGTCAGTATGATGGGTGAATGATCTGAACTGAGATCAAAGTTTTCTTCGACTAGCAGGTAGTTCGCTGAAATGTTTTTCGTAATGAAAAAGTCAATCAGATCGGGTGTCTTGTCGGGGTCTTGTGGCCAGTATGTTGGTTTCCCGGTTGAAAATGCTTCGCAGTTTTTATCATTGATTGCTTGAATCAATCTACGACCTTTTGTAGTAGTTAGTCTTGAACCCCAAAGTGTATTTTTAGCATTGAAATCCCCTCCTAGGATGAAACGATTCCCAAGTTGGGAGAGTATACCCATGTATTCATCGTATGTCGTTTGGTGCCTCGGCGGACAATATATGCTTGCAACATTAATCATGAATGAAGTGGTCCTGATTGCAATGGCACATATCTGGAACGCTTCAGTTTCTATTTTGACTTGCTCATGGTGATAAAGGTTTTCTTTAATCAATACTGCACTGCCGCCGCGCGCTTGATTGCTTGGATGAATGGCGTGGTAGCACTTGTAGCCTTTGAGTCGGAGGTACGATTCGTTGGTAAAATGTGTCTCAGAAATGAGACAAATGTCAATCCGGTTGAAGTCTAGAGCCAACTGAAGCTCAGTTTTTCGTGACATGAGCCCATTGGCATTCCAGCAGAGTATTTTGACACTATTCATGTTGATCTTTCCGGACGAGTGCTTTCGATTCTACGAACACGCTCATCCAGGTTGCTGATACTCTGGCTGAGTTTTGTGACTATTTCGAAAATCTGATTTATTTTTGAGTGGGTGTCTTTGTTGACGGGATCGACCGATTGCCCGGTTGGCAGTTGTTGTAGCTTTTTCTGATTTTGCAGAACTTTCGAGTATGACAGGAGATTAGAGACCTGACTGGCGGCCACCTGGGCCGTTTTTTTATTACAGAGTAACGGCTTTTTTGGTATGAATGTTTCTTTATTGGGTTTTACTTGCTCTAACTTTTCCATCTGTTGTTGATGAGGAATTTTCTTGTTTCTATTAATAGCTTCAATAGCTACTGGGCAACCGCGATAATTTGCAGTGTGGTCTCCAGAGCAGTTGGCGCATTTTGCAGGTGTATCTCTGGCCTTGGTGCATTCTTCAGTGAAGTGGCCCTTAGCACACTTAACACATCTAGGTGGCTTGGAGCAGTAGTTTTTGGTGTGGTTAAATTCTTGACATCTTTTACATTGGGATGGATGTTTCGAAGATTTGATCGGATGCACTGTCACACGCCCTTTGAGAACCTGCTTAATTTCATAGATTTTCTCGGGATCTAAATCTTTACGAAAATCGACAATGCACATATCTAATGGATTTTTAGATTTCCATTCGAGTTTTCTGTCTACTTGAAGTACACTGTGGGAACCAAATTGGTTTCTCAGATCATCAAGGACCTCCTCATTTGTCCATGATTTGTGGATTCCTTTAATCATGACTTTGATGGGCCTGTCCTGTTTATTTTGGTATGTATAGTGCGGAATTTTTTTGTCCGCAAAACACTTAGTGATAGCACGAAAGCCATCTGAATCCATCGTGTTAATTTTGACCACATCATTTGACATAGTGGTAAAACTAACTTCGCCGGTTTGTTCCTCGACCATTTTCTTGAGGGCTGGAAAGGAAGTAACCCTTTCAATATAAACGGGAGGAGGTTTTGGATCTTTTTTTGATTTTGGCTTGGCAATAGAATTTATGATTAGTGGACGTGAAATAGATTTTTTTCTTTTGTGTCCTCTTTGAATGACGTTATCCCATTCGCCCGTCTCTTCGGCTAGGATTTCTTCGTCTGTTGAATAGGACTCAATGGGAGGGGCTGGCTGATTTGTTTTGCTCAGTGTTTTAGTTTTGATTGTGTCGATCTCAATCTCCAGTTGATTGACTCGAGCACGTTCCTGAGCTCAAATGTGGTAGTTGTGTCTTGGGTTAAATGGGGCACCTGGCACCTGTTCTGTACGAAGGATTGCAGAGTGGCTACTGTTGGGTATTTAGTGACCACAAAAGAGAGCTCAAAGTCTTCTCAGGTCTTTGGGTCGAGATACCGCAAGGGAAGCTCGCACAGCAGATGATCTGTGTGAAACCGGGAATGTTCAGATTCCTTAGAGAGTTGATGCTCTCCATGACTTGGAATATCAGGAGTAGGTTTCTCTGTTAATGCATTGAACTTTAGAAAAAAGTTGAGGTATGTCCAAGCAAGCTTACAGTCGTTGTGGTTTACTCTACACAGTGCATCCCATGCCTGGGTGAAGTTTTCTGATACCTTCTTGATGTGCTTGATTGTTTCCAAGGCAGGCCCACCAAGATAGCTACGCAGGTAGAGTAAGTGCTCAGAATCGTTCAAAGTGAAAAGTTGTTTGAATGCTCACTAATGCTCTGCTGTTGTTAGGCAATGATTGGTGGGTCTCCAAGGATATTGATTGAATTAACAAATTGAACAAATGAATATGTGCACAATTAGAAGTTGAAATTAGATTGATGATAAATAATACATAAGTATATTGGAACATGCAAGAAAAAACATATATTATGAAAGTTGAAGTTGTGATAGATTAAATGATGTATCATTTATCTCCACAAGTGCTTAGTGATATCCGACTCAAAGGACTACAATATTTTTGCAGAAAAAATGTAATGAATGGTTATAAGTAGGTAGTAGTTGTCTAGTTAAAAGATGTTAGAGTGGAAAGATTGCAAGTAGTTGCAGTGGACCAGTAAGGTAGTGGAGGGGGGATTTGAACTCTATCCCTCCAGAGGCAAGCTTTATCCAAGTCCGTAAAGATAATATTGGTGACAGTTGAGTGGTTGATTCAATGTAGCAGAGAGAGAGTACTAAACCTTAAGCAAGGCCCAAAAGGAATGATACAGATAAATAAGATGGGTAGGTAAGTTGATCCCTACGACTCAGCTACTCACAACGGTTAGAAAACATAGAGGGAAAATAGAATGTAATATGGAGTGCATAATATTGTACACAGACCACCTAGAAATGAATCAAAGAGGTAGGTACCTGGAAAATCCTTCTGCTGGTGAGACCCAGGCCAGGGGCTTGTAGAATGAGGTAGGTAGTAGGTCCTCAAGATGTTTCAACCACACAGGTTCTGGCTTTGTTCCTAAGTAAGTTTATCAAATCAAACAGCAATACTGACACTCGGGAGCTCAATTTTACAGATATCCAGCAACAATTTAAGCGTATTATTGTGGATAATAACGGATACAGGTTGACTTGAAAAGGCATGCACAATGGCGGACGAAAGTTTTTTGCAGAGAGTAAAATCAGGGGTGGGAGGACCAACTGCACCCTCTGTTTTCAAAAGAGGACGGAAGAGTGCAGCACCCTACAGTCCACAAGTAAGTATAGGGGCCGGCGAAGCTGTAGCCTTGATCTATTCAGATAAATTTTCCCTCATTCCGGAAGATTAGAGACATCTGCATAAATACCTGCACTTCCTGAGATTAAAATCAGGGGTGAGAGGACCAACTGCAACCTCCGTTCTCAAAAGAGGATGGAAGAGTGCAGCACTCCACAGTCCACAAATAAGGATAGATGCCGGCATTCCTTAGAAAAATTCAATGCTGAGTTTGAATTTTCAATCCGTCTATTCTAATAACCCCGGCAAACGGCTAAGAAACTCAAAATTTGAGTGAAATTTGGTAATTTACATGCGTGCCGTCCTATTCTAAATTTAACTTGCAATATAATATTTCTGTCAATTTTGCAAAAATAACCTTATTGTAATTTTAGCAAAGTTTATCAATAACTATTTTTTTTTTTTTTTTTTCAATATTCTTTATTGCACCAAGTATTACTTATTAACAATATTATTTTGAAAATATGGACTTTAATTCAAAACTAAGATACATCACTGAGTTTTGTTGATTATGGTGGATGTTTCACTTCACTGCTTCACAAGTAAGCAAGGTCGAGTGGTTTGGTACGCTTCAATCTTCTGATGATATCACTTGTATCAAGGAGTTGGACAGCTTCCTCGTTGATGTGACATCTTAACCGCTGTAGGTGTCTCACAGCTTGTCGCTTTATAGCATCGTTTATTGTTTCGATCCGAAGCTCATGATGGAGACGTTCGTTTCGAAAGTACCATGGTGCATTGACCACCGTTCTTAGCACATTGTTCTGGAATTTTTGGATGATGTCTCGATTTGACTGAGCCGTACAGCCCCAAAGCTGAGCTCCATAAGTCCAGACTGGTTTAAGGACTTGGTTATACAGTGTTAGCTTGTTCTGGATTGACAACTTCGACCGTCTCCCCATTAGCCAATGCATTTTTCTGAATTTTAGAAGGAGTTCTTCCTTCTTTTTCTTGACATGGGCTTTCCATTTAAGTTTGGCGTCCAGTGTCATGCCTAGGTATTTGGCTTCATTAGCATTCGGAATAACTTTTCCCATGAAATGTACCGGAATATACTCGATTCTCTTGTTGGTGAAATCGACATGTACCGACTTAGTTTCATTTATCTTGATTCTCCATTTTGCTGTCCACTTTTGTATGCTGGATATTGATTGATTTAACTTGTTGATGGATTCAGTGTTACATTCTCCGACTGCCAAAATCGCTGTATCATCTGCGAAGGTGGCTGTGGTGTTCATTCCAATTTCTGGGAGATCACTGGTATAAAGGACATACAAGAGCGGTCCAAGAACACTCCCTTGTGGGACTCCTGCCTTGATTAGCTTTGGCTCTGAGTAGGCGTCTTCTTGCTTTATTCTGAAATAGCGATTGGTGAGATAAGACTGAAGCAGCTCAGCATACTTTATTGGTAGATTTTTGCGCAGCTTGTAGTTGAGTCCCTCATGCCCAACTTTGTCAAACGCCTGAGCGACGTCTAGGAAGACGGCTGAGCAGACTTTCTTTTCCTCAAGGGCTTGTTCAATTATATGTGTTATTCTATGGACTTGATCGATAGTGGAATGTTTCTGTCGAAAGCCAAACTGGTGCCTTGGGAACAGCTTACGTTCTTCGATTATGGGTACTAGTCGCTTGTGGATTAGTTTTTCAAATAATTTTGATAATACTGGTAGAAGTGAGATTGGTCTGTACGAACTTGGCTCCGTGGGAGGCTTTCCAGGTTTAGGAATCATTATGACCTCGGCAATCTTCCACAACTGAGGAATGCAACGGTGTTTTATAATTGCATTAATGATCATGGTTATTTTTGCAATGGCTTTACGCGGGAGATGCTTAAGGATCTGACCAGTGATAAGGTCGTAGCCAGGAGCCTTTTTTGGACTGATTTCCTTATCGATTATGAGCTTAATCTCTTTGATAGTAACGGGTGGAATGTCGACATCTTGATCAATACCATTTGCGACCTCTAGAGTCAGTTCATCTGTCATAGCAATGTTTGGAGTGAATATGTTTGCTAGGTAATCCGCAAAAATCGCTGCTTTGTCTTGATTACTCTTAGCCCAACTCCCATCGGAATTTTTTATGGGTGAAGCTTGAATTATTGGTCTTTTAAGATATTTGGTAGCCTTCCAGAGTGAGTAATCAGTATCACGATGACTTGTGAGTCCCATGATATAGTGCTCTTGGGTTTCCTCATTGATCTCCTGTGTCAAAGACCTCAGTTCACTTTCTGCCTTGTACCATTCTGATTTATGGCTGGGTACTCTAGTTACTTGCCATCGTTTTCTGGCCTTGCGTTTTTCTTTTATTGCAGTGACTATTTCCCGAGGGTAATTGATCCCTCGGAGTCGCCTTGTAAGTGTTGGTGTATTTTCCCAAGCAACAGTTTGTATACTGCAAACAAGATGCTCGAGCTCGTGTTCAATTTCTTCTGGTGATTGTAAGGACTTACTCAAGTCGATATGTCTGCATATTTCTTGCTTGAAGAGCTCCCAGTTGGTCTTCTGATTGACTAAGGCAGGGTTGGATGGCTTCTGAATGATTCGATCACTGAGTGTCAGTATGATGGGTGAATGATCTGAACTGAGATCAAAGTTTTCTTCGACTAGCAGGTAGTTCGCTGAAATGTTTTTCGTAATGAAAAAGTCAATCAGATCGGGTGTCTTGTCGGGGTCTTGTGGCCAGTATGTTGGTTTCCCGGTTGAAAATGCTTCGCAGTTTTTATCATTGATTGCTTGAATCAATCTACGACCTTTTGTAGTAGTTAGTCTTGAACCCCAAAGTGTATTTTTAGCATTGAAATCCCCTCCTAGGATGAAACGATTCCCAAGTTGGGAGAGTATACCCATGTATTCATCGTATGTCGTTTGGTGCCTCGGCGGACAATATATGCTTGCAACATTAATCATGAATGAAGTGGTCCTGATTGCAATGGCACATATCTGGAACGCTTCAGTTTCTATTTTGACTTGCTCATGGTGATAAAGGTTTTCTTTAATCAATACTGCACTGCCGCCGCGCGCTTGATTGCTTGGATGAATGGCGTGGTAGCACTTGTAGCCTTTGAGTCGGAGGTACGATTCGTTGGTAAAATGTGTCTCAGAAATGAGACAAATGTCAATCCGGTTGAAGTCTAGAGCCAACTGAAGCTCAGTTTTTCGTGACATGAGCCCATTGGCATTCCAGCAGAGTATTTTGACACTATTCATGTTGATCTTTCCGGACGAGTGCTTTCGATTCTACGAACACGCTCATCCAGGTTGCTGATACTCTGGCTGAGTTTTGTGACTATTTCGAAAATCTGATTTATTTTTGAGTGGGTGTCTTTGTTGACGGGATCGACCGATTGCCCGGTTGGCAGTTGTTGTAGCTTTTTCTGATTTTGCAGAACTTTCGAGTATGACAGGAGATTAGAGACCTGACTGGCGGCCACCTGGGCCGTTTTTTTATTACAGAGTAACGGCTTTTTTGGTATGAATGTTTCTTTATTGGGTTTTACTTGCTCTAACTTTTCCATCTGTTGTTGATGAGGAATTTTCTTGTTTCTATTAATAGCTTCAATAGCTACTGGGCAACCGCGATAATTTGCAGTGTGGTCTCCAGAGCAGTTGGCGCATTTTGCAGGTGTATCTCTGGCCTTGGTGCATTCTTCAGTGAAGTGGCCCTTAGCACACTTAACACATCTAGGTGGCTTGGAGCAGTAGTTTTTGGTGTGGTTAAATTCTTGACATCTTTTACATTGGGATGGATGTTTCGAAGATTTGATCGGATGCACTGTCACACGCCCTTTGAGAACCTGCTTAATTTCATAGATTTTCTCGGGATCTAAATCTTTACGAAAATCGACAATGCACATATCTAATGGATTTTTAGATTTCCATTCGAGTTTTCTGTCTACTTGAAGTACACTGTGGGAACCAAATTGGTTTCTCAGATCATCAAGGACCTCCTCATTTGTCCATGATTTGTGGATTCCTTTAATCATGACTTTGATGGGCCTGTCCTGTTTATTTTGGTATGTATAGTGCGGAATTTTTTTGTCCGCAAAACACTTAGTGATAGCACGAAAGCCATCTGAATCCATCGTGTTAATTTTGACCACATCATTTGACATAGTGGTAAAACTAACTTCGCCGGTTTGTTCCTCGACCATTTTCTTGAGGGCTGGAAAGGAAGTAACCCTTTCAATATAAACGGGAGGAGGTTTTGGATCTTGGCTTGGCAATAGAATTTATGATTAGTGGACGTGAAATAGATTTTTTTCTTTTGTGTCCTCTTTGAATGACGTTATCCCATTCGCCCGTCTCTTCGGCTAGGATTTCTTCGTCTGTTGAATAGGACTCAATGGGAGGGGCTGGCTGATTTGTTTTGCTCAGTGTTTTAGTTTTGATTGTGTCGATCTCAATCTCCAGTTGATTGACTCGAGCACGTTCCTGAGCTCAAATGTGGTAGTTGTGTCTTGGGTTAAATGGGGCACCTGGCACCTGTTCTGTACGAAGGATTGCAGAGTGGCTACTGTTGGGTATTTAGTGACCACAAAAGAGAGCTCAAAGTCTTCTCAGGTCTTTGGGTCGAGATACCGCAAGGGAAGCTCGCACAGCAGATGATCTGTGTGAAACCGGGAATGTTCAGATTCCTTAGAGAGTTGATGCTCTCCATGACTTGGGATATCAGGAGTAGGTTTCTCTGTTAATGCATTGAACTTTAGAAAAAAGTTGAGGTATGTCCAAGCAAGCTTACAGTCGTTGTGGTTTACTCTACACAGTGCATCCCATGCCTGGGTGAAGTTTTCTGATACCTTCTTGATGTGCTTGATTGTTTCCAAGGCAGGCCCACCAAGATAGCTACGCAGGTAGAGTAAGTGCTCAGAATCGTTCAAAGTGAAAAGTTGTTTGAATGCTCACTAATGCTCTGCTGTTGTTAGGCAATGATTGGTGGGTCTCCAAGGATATTGATTGAATTAACAAATTGAACAAATGAATATGTGCACAATTAGAAGTTGAAATTAGATTGATGATAAATAATACATAAGTATATTGGAACATGCAAGAAAAAACATATATTATGAAAGTTGAAGTTGTGATAGATTAAATGATGTATCATTTATCTCCACAAGTGCTTAGTGATATCCGACTCAAAGGACTACAATATTTTTGCAGAAAAAAGGTAATGAATGGTTATAAGTAGGTAGTAGTTGTCTAGTTAAAAGATGTTAGAGTGGAAAGATTGCAAGTAGTTGCAGTGGACCAGTAAGGTAGTGGAGGGGGGATTTGAACTCTATCCCTCCAGAGGCAAGCTTTATCCAAGTCCGTAAAGATAATATTGGTGACAGTTGAGTGGTTGATTCAATGTAGCAGAGAGAGAGTACTAAACCTTAAGCAAGGCCCAAAAGGAATGATACAGATAAATAAGATGGGTAGGTAAGTTGATCCCTACGACTCAGCTACTCACAACGGTTAGAAAACATAGAGGGAAAATAGAATGTAATATGGAGTGCATAATATTGTACACAGACCACCTAGAAATGAATCAAAGAGGTAGGTACCTGGAAAATCCTTCTGCTGGTGAGACCCAGGCCAGGGGCTTGTAGAATGAGGTAGGTAGTAGGTCCTCAAGATGTTTCAACCACACAGGTTCTGGCTTTGTTCCTAAGTAAGTTTATCAAATCAAACAGCAATACTGACACTCGGGAGCTCAATTTTACAGATATCCAGCAACAATTTAAGCGTATTATTGTGGATAATAACGGATACAGGTTGACTTGAAAAGGCATGCACAATGGCGGACGAAAGTTTTTTGCAGAGAGTAAAATCAGGGGTGGGAGGACCAACTGCACCCTCTGTTTTCAAAAGAGGACGGAAGAGTGCAGCACCCTACAGTCCACAAGTAAGTATAGGGGCCGGCGAAGCTGTAGCCTTGATCTATTCAGATAAATTTTCCCTCATTCCGGAAGATTAGAGACATCTGCATAAATACCTGCACTTCCTGAGATTAAAATCAGGGGTGAGAGGACCAACTGCAACCTCCGTTCTCAAAAGAGGATGGAAGAGTGCAGCACTCCACAGTCCACAAATAAGGATAGATGCCGGCATTCCTTAGAAAAATTCAATGCTGAGTTTGAATTTTCAATCCGTCTATTCTAATAACCCCGGCAAACGGCTAAGAAACTCAAAATTTGAGTGAAATTTGGTAATTTACATGCGTGCCGTCCTATTCTAAATTTAACTTGCAATATAATATTTCTGTCAATTTTGCAAAAATAACCTTATTGTAATTTTAGCAAAGTTTATCAATAACTATTTGATAGTTTCTTTCAATCAGTATTATTTCTATTAGTTTCCACTAATAGATAAGTTAATAATACTTGAAACTCGTTACTCTCGCCTTTATTTTTTTATTTTTTTTTGTGGATTTGGACCGGCGTGCAAACACAGATTTCGCCTTTTTAACGAAACAACTTCACGTTAAATCCTCAAAAGGTCTCAGGGTGGAGATAGAGCTCATCTAATCAAATCAATTAAGATATACTTGTCGATAATAATTATTATAAGTAAAACTGGGAATTATAAAACATACATATCATGCAGTCAACAATGTGAGAGAGAACATCTTTAAATAAACATTATATTATTATATTTTCCACACACCCAGCTTATTTCCTTAATGTGAATTAATTTCTTTGATATAAATTATATTTAAAGTGTTACTCATTCTTTTCATTGCAGTTATTCGATAATCATTCATTCTTATCTTCTTAGTATATAGAGTTAGTCCAGCTTACCGTTTATAAAAACATTGCATGGTCAACATTGTATGCAAATATATTTTTTGTTGCAAATTTTGTTGAAAAAAATTATATCATCTCGATTTCTCAAATATTGAAGGGAATATCAAATATTGAGGGGAATATTAGTTGTGGGGGGGGGGGGGGGGGTACTCTTATGACGCCCTGTATAACTCTTCCTTTTTTGAGAATATTCGATCGAATACAATAATATTGTAATGTAGGTATGTAATGTAATGTAGGTATGTAGTGTAATGCGTGCACGTGCATGCATCCATGTATGTGTGTGTATGTGTGCATGCATGTATACCTATTGTAATTGTATCTAATATTTAAAAACGGTATCTTCCGTTCCTGGAAAAGTTGAAAATTTGATCACTTCATTATTTCACAATATATTTGTCTACAGTTTATAATTAAAACAATTTTTCGATCGGTTTTAGAGGGTCATATTTTGAAAAAAGTATTTAAAATTTTTTTAAAAGCCCTGTTTTGTACTCTTTGGTCAAAAAATTGGTTAAGGGGCAATTAAAGGTATTGGAATACGAGGTATATTCGGAATCAGCACACGGTTTCCTTTTGATAAGTGAACATAAAAAATGTTCTCGACTAAGAATCGTTGCTGGTGTGCCCACCTGACCAAGCTGTCGGCCAATGGTTATTTTGAACGAAAATTTTTTTAAAGTTTTACATTTTCAAATAAATTATTTATTTTTGTTTATGGGTGATTTGTCTTTCTTCAACATCTTAACTATGAGGAATAACAGTGAATATTTAGGTTGAGCTCTTTTATTGGGCTGGGGAAATTGTAATGTAAGAACATCTCAAAAATACGGAAATCACCAATTTCATTAAATTTATCCGAAATATCTGTGACTTTTCCAAAACATTGTTTTCCTAGAAATCAGAACTGAGGAAAGGTGATGGGAATGCAGAAGGTGGCCTTCATAAACATATCAACACGAAAACGCACCATTTACTGAAAATTGGTTAATGCAAGGCGTATCCCTATTTTCCGTTCGGGAGAAATTCTGGTCCGATCCGCATTCAAACTGCCAAGTTGCTATGTGTGTCTCGTACATTTATTATGTTTTTCAAATACACTCAGGATTTAAAACTATATTCTATGTGGAAACGTTTTTAATAAACGGCGTAATGGAGAGATTTTGGTAAATTATCCTTTATACTACAGCATGGAGAACGTAATGATACAAGAAGTGGATGCAGACGGAACCCTAGTCAATGACGAGTGGTTTTGGACATTTTTAATTTAGGGAAAACTTGAAGTGGGTCAATGTGACCCTAATGTCTACGCATCAACTTTCTACATTAACATATCAACGTTTTATCTTATGTGACTAATAGGGAGTTCGTGGAAATTGATAAATTAGAAAGTAATGCCAAGGAATTGAAAACGCAGGGGAATAAGCCAGAGTATGGCCGGCTTTGTTCTTGATTCGCATGAACGATGTTTTCAAAGCTAACTTCAAAAGTATACTTTATTTATAAGCTGACAATGTTTTCCTGGTGAACTTCAAGGGAAATCGGAATATGTAACACAGTGACTAATGATCTGAAATTGATTGAAACATTCACATAGTATACATGCATACATGTTGGGAAAGTAAAAATGGTTAAAGGGTGAAAAAATGGACTAATGGACTCAATGTTCCAATTCAGTCTCATTTTTCACTTGATATAGGTACATGTGAAGTGGACACCGCTTTCCACGCCGTCGGGGAAGTAATAATGGCTAAAGGGTTAATAAATATACATATTTGGTTTGGAACACTAATGAATTTAATGTTCCTGTTCTGTCCCGATTTTTTCTCGATACCTATACTTGTAAATAGGACATTGCTTTCCACTCTGTTGGGAAAGTAAAAATGGCTGAAAGGTTAAGAAATACATTTATAATTAGTTGGGGTAGGCAACAATGGGCTCAATGATCCTTTTCAGTTCCAATGTTCACTTGAAATGCTGGTGAAGTGGACGGTAGTTTTCACCCTGCTTGATTTTATAATTGGTAGGAAAGAAGAGGGAAACCTCTCTCATGCTGGTCTTTACAGCAGTAAGGAAAGAAATTTGACAGCCCCTCCCCACGTCTATTTTAAACCTGACGGGTAGTTGTGTGAAGCATCTTGTCTGCTTGGTTTTATAACTGATAGGAAAGAAATTGCAAGCCTCGCACCAGCTTCCTGTAATACTTGTAAGAAAAGTAGTGTGAAACTTCCTACCAGCTTATTGGCTCATTGGTTCGTATTAGTAGCCACCAGTTGGCCACATTTAGAAAATATTCCTCTTTCAATTTTTCCCCTCTCCAGGTGGTACCTACGGAAAAGAAATATGTATAACTGTACTCATGAGAGGTGTTATGCAACGGAAAATGGTGTATAAGAAGCAATGTGATACCTTGAGAGCAATGTGGTAGTTAATGGTCTCCTCTGGGTAGCCATTAGTATACCCATCGTCAACACAGAAATTATAGACTAAGGAGCGAATTATATATGAATGAATGAATGAAAACGCTTCATTTACAAAATAACGATACGATAATGACAACAATATGGTACATGAAAATAGTTGAGAAACATAAATAGGTATTCAGAATTATATACTAATACAATGGGGACTTTGACTTGTCCGTCTGTAGGAGTACTATTAAGTTAAATACATACTATTGATAAATATATAATGATAGATAATATATATCCTAGTTAAATATAGATATGACTAGAAGCACATAAATAAATGAATATATTATCACAGATCAGAATATCACAGTTCGTTGTAAAGCTCAGTGGCGTTCAGGCACACCAACAGGGACTGGACCTTGTCTGGTCCAGACAGAACATCCACCCAATGAGGAGGTGCATGTTGAACCTTGAGGTCCATGAGGGCTGGGCAGTCCTCCAAAAAGTGGCGGATAGATAAATCACCCCCTCATCTCCCACACACTGCTACTGGATCTAGCAGGCGTTTGTAAGTTAGACGGGTATGGCTAGAGCCTATTCGATTGACCACTATTCGGTCTCTCTTTTGAAATGAGAGTCACAAAAGGATCAACCGGGCAAAGGTCCTGAAGGACCCCACGCAGACCAGTGACCTTGCCCTGGCTCGAGCCATATGGAATAGGCTTTATACTGCATGTAGAGGATTTGCTCCTCAATGCGCATAGGCAACATTTCAATGGAGTCATCACCAATGGCTCTCCTTGCTAGGGTATCAGCACACTCATTGCCATGAATGCCCACATGGCATGGCTTCCACTTAAAAGTTATGTTTGTGCCCAACGTTTTGGCTCGATGTAGTGACACAGGCAGGCTTTGTATTAGGGGATCAAATGGATATGTGTCCCGAATTGCCTCGATGATAATTAGAGAGTCACTACACAGATCACATAATTTCCAACACCCGATTGCTGGAAGTGTCGAACAGCCAGCGTCACTGACGAAAGCTCTGCTGTGAACACAGACACAACAGGTGGTAGGCGCCTTGTGACTTGGATGTTGGGGCCTTGCTCTAGGCCAACACCATCGGGTGTCTTTGAGTTATCAGTGAATAAGAGAGTGTGTCCAGCATATTGATGGATTGCCTCTGAGTAACGACATCTGAGGATGTGTGAGAGTGAATTGCCTTTGACCCCAATTCTCAAGCGAAAATCAACACGCATCCCAGACAAGGTCCATGGATGTAGGGGGGGGGGGGGCTTCAAAAGTGACCGGAGGGTATCTCTCTATGCAGTCCCACCGAATGAGCTCCTGCTGAACATGATTACCAAATGGGCGAGTTCGAGTCTGGAGCCTGGTATCTCTCTATGCAGGGTCCTTGGAAAATAACGAAGGCGCTCTGCATGGCGAGTGTCAGTAGAGCTCTTTAGTGGCTGGCTACGCTCAAACATGAGGGTTGTTCGGAAGGCCCCAGTGGCCCAATGGGCTTGTTTAATATAGAGCTTCGTAAGGTCTGCTGATTCATAAACTGGACCCATAATCAATCGTGATTCATCCTTGTGAGGACTTCCTGTTGGTGCCCCAACTATAGTTAAGGGTTACCTGTGGTGTGCAATATGGGCTCCACTCTGCCTTTTGGAAAATAACGAAGGCGCTCTGCATGGCGGAGTGTCAGTAGATTTCGCCTAATCTTTAGTGGCTGGCTACGCTCAAGTACCTGAAGGGAGGCTGTCAGGGTTGTGGCTGTGGGAGATTGATCAACATTTCCTGGATCCTATCTTTCCCAGGAGTAGTCCTGTTTGATTTCTCCATTGCTCTCTCTAGTTCACTCATTGTGAATGGTATATCAATTGAAGGAATGGACGACGGCACGAGCTGAGGGAGAGGTGCCATCTCAACCTCCGCCTCGTGTCGCCCAAATCATCCATGTACCCTTCATCACTGGACACATGGGCATAATGAGAAGCTAGCGTATCAGCAAGGTGCTCGGGTTCCCAAGTAACGTCTTCTGGGGTTTTCAAATGTCCGAGAAATATGGTTTCTTTTACTTCGAATTCCGACTTGCTGACGTTAATTTTGATTCCATAACTACTCATGAAATATTAAAATAAAACACGTATTCTCTGTCAAACTCAAATCATGAACTGAACTTTATTAAGTAATTTGTTTGGTTTCATAGTAACACTTAGAAACGCCTAAATGTTTATAACTATCTATATTACACTACTCCTGCACTTCTATGTTGTCTCTTCTTGTTTCAACCATGTTGTCTACTGCGCCCTCCCTACTTCTCAACTGATCAGCATGCTTTCGCTTCAACAATCCTCAAGTTCTAACTTCGTAGGAGTAGGGTCCATTCTGCTTCTCTATTCTTCCTGCTCTCCATCCTTGGCTATTTTCATTTTTTACCCACACTTCCTCACCTTCTTGAAAAAAACGAGCCTTCTTCTTACCATCATGGTATGCCTGTTGCTTCCACACATTTCTTCCCATTTGTTTTTGCACATTGGGTTTTAAATTGTCAAAAATTGTACTGAATCGCCCACCGAAAAATAGCTCTGCAGGAGCTTTTCCCGTTGTCTTCTGCGGACAGTTACGATAACTGAACAACACGTTCTGCAGTGCTAATAATGGCTCCCTTATCTCTTGCTTGGTTGCCTGGTATCTACTCTTTAAGGTTCGTATTAAGCGTTCAACCAACCCATTGCTCCTAGGATGGTAAGGAGTGGTTTTGATGTGCCGGATCGCGTGCTACTTGAAAAAATCCTCTATCTCCGTTGGCACAAACTGTGGCCCATTGTCAGTCACTACTTCCGCGGGGATCCCATAACTGCTGAACCACGTCCTTAGCCTTTGTATGAGGGCCCCTGACGTTGTAGACTTGAAACATTCCACTTCTGCCCACTTGAAGTATGCATCAACGCCTACTAGCCACATAATGCCATCTACTGGCACAGCTAGATCCAGGTGGATTCTTTCCCATGCTCTTTCTGGAATGTTCCATGGGTACAGCGGGACTTCCTCCACATTATCCCGATTTTCTTGACAGTATTGACACCTATTTATGAAAGATTCGAAATCTTTGTCTATGTTCGGCCACCAAACATTGTACCTAGCAATAGACCTCATGGCTGCAATCCCTGGGTGCCCAAAATGTAAAATTTTTAGTACCTGTCCTCTCATACTTGACGGTACAACAATACGTCCAAGCATTAACAGGAGTCTGTCTTGAACTTCAAGTTCATCCTTTCTTTGTTTGTAGAGCCTCAAATCTTGTGATGGCTGTTCTGGCCAGCCAATTAGTATATATTCTCGTGCCACTTTGATTTATTTATCCTTGTTGCTTTCATTCTTCATCCTTTCAACTGACATCAACGTTTCCACCTTTGAAAAGTTCAAGAATTTCATGTCTATTTCTTCTTTATCCTCGTTCTTGATGGCTAATCTAGAAAGAACATCGGCACACATATTTTCTTTTCCTTTGTTATATTCAATTACATGATGGTACTGATTAAGTTCAATCGCTCATCTTAAAATTCGATTATTGGTCACTTTTGGAAGATTTTTATCCGTCCCGAAAATCCTTTGTAATGACTTATGATCTGTGACCAATGTAGATTCTCTTCCATATATGTACTGGCGAAACTTCCGCACAGCAAATCAAATGGCCAAGGCTTCCCTGTCCATGTTTGCGTACCACTTCTCTGACTCTGATAACGTCAGAGAAACGCAATCGGGTTTTCCTCCCCATTATGAAACCTACGCATAAGTACACTTCCCAACCCCTGTTCTGATGCATCACACACCAATATCAATGGCGATCCTTCATCATATGGTACTAACCACACTGTCAGAACACGAGAGAACTGACTTCACTTGTTGAAATGTATGTTCCTCTACCGCAGACCATTGCCATTTCACTCTTGACCCCGTCAGCCTATGCAACCCTGCACATATTTCATGAAGTCTGGGCACAAATCTTTCATAATAATTGATCGCACCTAAAAATGAGCGCAGCTGTTGGAAATTCGTCAGAGATGGCGCATTTTGATTAACCTTTACCTTTTTGTGAGTGGGGTGGATTCCTTGTTCATCAATCATGTGGCCGAGATACTTGACGGACGTCTGAAAAAACTTGCATTTTTCCTCCTTGGTACGCAACCCTGCATTTTTCAATCTTCCCAAAACCTCCCTGAAATTCCGAATGTGATCTTCTTGGATCTTCCCAGTAATGATTATGTCATCCAACAGCACGCCAACATCAGGTACTCCTTTCAGCAACTTTTCCATGAAACTCTGAAAAATCCCAGGACTGGCTGAAACCCCAAAAGGTAACCGTCTGCACTGAAAATATCCCTGATGAGTCGCTATCACTAAGTATTTTCTATGTTCTTCTAAAACTTCGAGTTGCAGGTAGGCATCTCTCAAGTCAATCACGGAGTAGTGTTTCCCCTCAGCCAACTTACTAGTAAGTTCTTCAAATGTTGGTAACAGCATACTTTCTAGAATCAAATTATTGTTCAACGTGACTTTATAATCTCCACATATCCTGATGTCCCCGTTTGGTTTTTCAATGTTCACAGTGGGTGTCGCCCACTCAATGGGTATCACAGCTGGATCTACCTCTTCCAGTATCCCCGCGTGAACTAGTCGTTTCAACTCCTCTTCTATTCTTTTCTTCAATGGGAATATAACCCTTCGTGCTGGATAACTTTTTGGTTTGGCTCCTTCCCTCGCGTGAATTCTAGCTTGGAATCCTCGGATGGTTCCCAACTCATTAGTGAAGACTTCCCGAAACTCTGCCAACATCCGTCGGATTTCTTTATCTGCTGTTCCCAACCCCATGATATCCTTTATGGACTCATAATCCGCCTTATTTATTTTCACCTTACTTGGTAGACCCAACTTGAAGGCCACAATCCAAGGTAGTCCAAATAAAAGTACCTCATCCTTGTTCACCACAGCCACACTAAGCTTCTTAACCTGGTGTGCCACCCTTACCACGACAATGCATTCCCCTTTTACATTCAATGTGTTATTTCCATAAGCAACAAATCTTGAAGTGCATTTTTTTAACTTGGGTGTTACTATCCTCTTCCACAAGGATACTCCAATCATTGCGCCCCTTGCCCCTGAGTCGAATTCCATCCTGGTCTTCTGCCCATTGATTTCCACGTCGATAGTCGCACGTGGTATCTTCCTAGTTTCTGTTGGTGACATCGTTTGAATGTTAACCTCCTCACGTTCTTGAGCTTCCTCCTCCCCTTTCTCCTCCAAATTCCGCACAGTTGTGGACCTGCACTGCCTTGCAAAATGAGCCAAACCTCCACACAGAAACAGTTTGCTTGTTCTGCAGGGCATCTTCCGTTGACATCATGGGTAAGTCCACACATCAAACAACGCTTTTTCGTTGGTTGTATTGAACGTTGCTTCTCCATTTCCCCACTTCTCTTCTGTCAGGTTGCCTAGATAATTTCCCGACGAATCTATCTTCGCCACTGTTACTCCCTAGTTCCTCTCTTGCCCTCTCCATTGATTTGGTCAAATCTAATAAATGTTCTAGGGTCATCTTGGACTTATTTTCATTCCTCCCGTTTGGCCAACGTTGGAGAATTTCCATTTCAAAACTAGGAAACTTGCAACCGCCAGCAAATCTATCCCTAACTCTTTCTTCCATATAACTCTCGTAATCACATAATGCTGCCAACTCTTTCAGTCTAACCACAAATCCTCCCAATGACTCATTTTCCAGCCTCGCACATTGTTCGAATTGCAATCTGGCTGTGAAAATAGTCTTCTTGGGTTTGTATATGGACCTGAAAGCCTTACTCACTTCATCCCACTGGGTTACGTAAATTGATTTTGGTAACAAGAACGTTTTAACCTTTCTCAAAGCTGTCGGTCCAACGTAAGCTAGCAAGAGATCAGGCCGTGCCTCTTGTGCCTCATCTCATCCTAGTTCTTTCACACGACATCTTAGCAGGAACTGCGCTTCGTATTCATCCCAAGATCCTGATTCTTGGTAAGGTTCACACGAAAACCTTTCCATTTTCCTTGCAAAGTCATCCACCTCATTGACCCCCGCATCTTCATTCTGACTTCTGCGAGTTTTTTTCTTCAGCATTCCGTCGCCAGTGAAATATTAAAATAAAAAACGTATTCTCCGTCAAACTCAAATCATGAACTGAACTTTATTAAGTAATTTGTTTGGTTTCATAGTAACTCTTAGAAACGCCTAAATGTTTATAACTATCTATTCTACAACTTAGTCTTTCGAAAACTTTGGTGAGATGTTCTTTATGTGCTACTATTGTCGGCAAAATAGAAGTCCAGTCCCGAGATAACAGAATTGATAAAACGTTGGAATGTTGATAGGGCATTTCTTAAACCAAAAGGCATACAATTATATTTAAACAGGCTAAAAGGTGTGATTTTAGCCAATTTATCTTTGCCTTCTTCAGCAAAAGGAATTTGGTGGTAAGCATATAACAAACCAATTTTTGAAAATATAAGGTTTTATTATGTCCACCACCGCAACACAATAAATATTTTTGAAAATATCGTTTTTCCAACTAAAATTTGGTTAACATCGTAAATGTGGGGAAGAGGACATCTATCTGGAACAGTACGATCATTTAGTTCTCTGTAATCCCCACAACAGCGCCAAGAACCATTTTTCTTTTTCACCATATGAAGAGGACTAGCCCATTGTGATTTAGAAGGTCGAATGAATTGTTTTCTAGAAAAAATTGAAATTCTTGTTTTGCAATTTTCTGTTTTTCAGGATCTAATCTTTGTGACTTGCTAAAAACAGGTGGGCCTTGCGTTGTTTTGATGAAATGTTTGAAATTATGAAATTTTCCTTCGGGAATTAGTGAAGGTTTGGTTAGTTCTAGATATTTAAGCAACAGGTTTGTGAATCGGCAATTCACTTGCACTGTGCTTACTACATCGGATTCAGTAATTTATTTCGGTTATATCTGCATGTACTGTTGGTTTTGTTTTGTTATCTACCGAACACTTATTTTTCCGGTCAATTAGTAATTCGAATTGATGGTGAAAATCTACACCCAGAATACCTTTATTCGTATCTGCTATAATAAAATGCCATTCAAATTTTTGTCTTAAATCGAGATCTAAATTTAGAAGCTGATCATAAATAGGAATTTCGGATCCATTTTTGGCGAATATCTTAAAATTGGAGCGTTCGGCTTTATGATGTTTCTTAGCAGGGAGAACAGAAACTTCTGCTCCGCTATCTACCAACCATTGCAATTCAGTTTTCCGATCTCTTTTAAATAAACGAAAACTCCGATAATTCCTATCTTTGACAGCACACAGGGTCACTAGGTACTGGTTCTGTCTGTTGGCGTTTCCCTGGTCAGACCATTTGCACGGAGGTACACACTTGTCAGGTAGACATCTTCGACCATATCTAAAATTATTGTAACAAAACTTACCATTTGGATTGAAACGTCTACGTCTGTAGTAGTAGCTAGCGTTGCTTTTTCGACTGGAACTGCTATCACGACTTGAACCACTTGATTTCAATGATGACCTTCTTGTTCGTTTCAATTCCTTAGTAGATCGCTTCAGTTCGTAAATTTGCATGGCTAGAACCTGTAAATCTAAATTTGACACAGCAGATTGAGAGGGATTTGGTTTACTGACCGAGTAGGTAGGTATAGAGTTGCTGAATCCCTAGTCTCTCAGATACGATCAGCTAGTTCTGCTAACTTGTCTAGATTACCTTCAGATATAACTAAAATTGATCGAACATTCTTAGGCAATTTTTCTAACCATAAAGTTTTGAAAACGGTCTCAGTGAAATTAGCAACGGCCAAAGCTCGCATTTTTCTCAATAGTTGGCTTGGTTTGACAACACCTAACTGAAAGCCACTAGTGAGTTTCTTCATTCGTGCCTCTTCGCTTTCTTTGAACAATGAAATGCGTCGATTCTAAGCTTGTTTGTACTTATCATGAGTACTTGTAGCAGCTATTTCGTAAATATTCTCAACATAAAATTTGTTCATTTGAGCCGAAATATAGTCAAATTTTGTTTGTTTGGAAGTTATTCTTTTTCGTTTAAATTGAGCTTCTACTTGGTGGAACTAAACATGAGGGTTTTCAGACCAAAATGAAGGTAATTTTTCAATTACTTCGGATACATTCCCGAGTGGTATGAAGAGTGTGTCGCCGTTGTAATCTCCCTCCAAGTGTTCCGTGTGACTTGCATCTGTTTTATATGGTGGTATTTTGTGTGTTCGTGACTATTTACAGGGTCGTATCAAATTGTGCAAACTGTCTTATTTATGTACTGTACTTAAGTGATAATTTGTGTTAATAGTAATTAGAAATAGCCTGGAATTTTAGAACAGACTGGATTTTATTCATAAAAAATGTAACTAAGTAATGCAATTAAACATGTGAGCATTATAATAATCAAACATGAAGTTAATGATTGTTATACTAAAAACGAAAAATTAACCTTGAAAACCAATGAAATCATGAACAAAAAATAAATTAACGATTGTTTCTGCGCCCATATATACCATTGGAATTCCATTTAAAGAAGCACTCAGAGATGGTGTTATAAGGTTGAGTGGTCATAATAAGTATCTATAAATTATTTAGAGAGAATGCAGCTTTCTGAGCTTGTTCTTTGGCCAGCCCTTCTTATAGCGAATTTTCTTATAAAATAAAGCTATTGCAATGGCTCCAAAAATTTTAAAATACCAATTTTTAAAAATTTTCTTCATCGAAATCTGTTTTGAGGCATTCTGAAATGATTCCTGGATTTTAACGCTTTTTTATATGTATGTGTCATTCCAGACGAGAACTATTGATAGAATTGAGATAAAAACTTCGTTCTTTCGCCAAAAAATCAAGCATTTCAAAAGAAAGGATGAGTTCGTTGGACAACACTTTTTGAGCACATTAAATTGGTCAATTTCAAAAAATGTACTAAAAAAAATCACAAAAAATGACAAAAAAAGCCTAAACATCGGTGTTTTTATTTATTTATTTTTATTATTATTATTTTTTTTTTTTGCAGAATATTACTCAAATAAAGTTTATCAACTATGAAGTTGGTAATTTAAAAATTAAAGCTCAACCTATGCTCAAAATTGTAATAAAATTTCATTAAAATGTGCTACAAAATCGATATTTAGCACTTTTTTGCCTTTCTGAGAAATGGCTCGAAGGATTTTGATTAAATTCACAGAAGTTACTCCTCTTCTGGGTCGAAATGATATTCCATACCCCTCATACCCCGAAAAATACTCTGAGGGCAGTAAGTAGCAAAAAAACCCACAAAAATAGGTGAAAAACGCCGTTTATTGAATTTTTGTAGAAAATTAAGCTATTGCAATATCTCGGAAAATTTAAAAATAGAAAATTTCTGAAAAATCCCTTCATTGAAATCCGTTTAGAGGCATTATGAGACGAATCCTAGAGTTTGACATAGATTATATATATATATATATATATATATATATATATATATATATATATATATAGGTATATATATATATATATATATATATATATATACATATATATATATATATATATAATATATATATATATATATATATATATATATATATATATATATATATATATATATATATATATATATATATATATATATATATATATATATATATATATATATATATATATATATATATATATATATGTGTGTGATGGATTGAGGAACCCTGAACTATCCACCTACCAATTTAGGACGAACGCCAATCAATGTATTTTTTTACCAGCAATTATTATCCATCGATTTATTCACTTTCGATTATATTATCGATTTGTCACTCGAATAACACAATGTGTCGTCACTAGCTGCTCATAACTCCCCTCGCGGCACAAATGCGAACTTGATGGATATAATATACCTGCTACCTACCTTTTTCAGTCAGTTCGTTATCGTTGTTGTTACAGGAAGGATCGTCTTCCAATTTATGTTTTACTTTACGTTACCTATTTGTGAATCTGATTCTGTTTAACTTACTATGATGTGATCCGTCGAGGGGGAGTACGCTAATTTCGAGTGTTTGTACAAGTTTCTATAATAAACTGTGTTATTATTAACGTATTACATTCGGTATTGTGATTGATTTACCCTATGGCATCGGACATTGAAGAAGGACAGTTGTGTGAGGATGAGGGGGACATCACATCAAAAGTGGGATATCGTAATCTACGAGCAGGATTTCATGAGAATCACTATGGAAATAGTCGAGGTGAGTTTTATCAAGATTTTTCGGATTCTAGAAAAGAAAGGGGTCGGCCAATTTCGCAACGCAGTTCGGGTGACGCCTTACCTTACTCGGAACAAGGGTCATCACCCGATCGCCCTCCCGATTTTTCCCGGGCGCATAGGAGCAGGAGGGGGGCCTCTGGACGCTCACCATCTCCCTCCGCACCCCTCTTCCACCGCGATTCTTTAGTGCACAGTGGCGACTCCCTACGGGATTTGTTGACACAACAAACCCTTGTAATGAAAACTTTGGCAGAGTGTTTTACACAAAATCAAGGTCAAACCCCCTCAGAGCATTTGAAACTCTCGCTTCCTGAGTATGACCCCAAAAATAAACAAGTTCAGCCCAAATCATGGTGCAATACAGTTGAGTGTTGTTTGACTTCACAGGATCAACAAGGAAGACGTTTAATTGTTGCCTCGAGTAGAGCCTTAAAAGGAGAGGCTGCTGATTGGTTTACTACTATTGTCCACCCTCAACTCACATGGGACGAATTCAGATCGCTCTTTCTTCACCAATATGACATAGCACTCACACCAGCCGGATTCATGCTTCAATGTTTCCAAGCTAGACCACGAGATTTCGAAAATTATGCCACATTCGCCTCACGAACTATCAATCAATTTGTTGCTCACTACCGCCAGTCATCAGTGGAAGAAATTGCTGTATCAGTGGCTCTCTCTCAGATAGCTCAAGCAGACACAAGAGCACGTCATCTTTGCTACACAGAAAAGATAAATAGCCATGAAAAGTTGCTTCAGGAATTACGGGCTCTGTCATTTAAGAGACCAGGAGGTTATGACAGCGGTCCTGGAAATGCCAAGAAGAGTCGACCAAACTATGAAAGCCCTCAGCATTCATCCTCTCAGGATTATACTGACCGCTGTGGGAAATGTCGAAGATCTGGACACAAAACCTCAGAGTGCCGATCATCATCATCTTTGACCTCATCAAATCAGCCAAGGAAGCCATCAAACTTCAGCAATACAACGTGCTTTTCCTGCAACCAAAAGGGGCATATTGCTCCAAACTGCCCAAAGAAGAAGATGTCAGACAAGCGTGGACCAGGAGAAACCAGCAGCCAGAGGTCTCAGCCAGTCGAGAAGCAGGTTGGCCTATGCATTGCTAACCCAGAAGGCACATTAACCCACCAAGGTGATGTATTCAAGTATTGTTTTGATTCTGGATCAGAGTGCTCACTCCTTTGTTTGTCCTTTAGTACCCGCTTTGATGGGCCTTTGTTCAATAATGTAGTTCACTTGCATGGTTTAGGGTCATCAATTACCATTTCTCAGTGCCAAAAACAAGCCAGAGTAAAGATTAATGGACACGACATTCAAGTCCTGTTCCATATTGTAGCTGATGGTGCTTTGCCTAAACCCATCATTTTGGGACGTGAAATTCTGGCTCCAGATTTTTGTATGGTAATAACTATATCTTCTTGCACGCTTTGGAAGGACCATCCTCCATTCATGCTAAACCGTAATTTTCTGGATACATCCAGAACTCATGGAGAAGGCGCTGAACCTGTGGGTTCTTCTGGCATTGAAAAATGGACACTTCTACAAAGGGGAGTGGGCATTTTGATTCCATAAACACCACAAAAAATGAAATATTTTCTGTATCCTTGGGTGATCTCTGCTCTTTGGAGCAGTGCACTGAGGATGAAGTCGTGTTGTTCAGTGAGGTGTTAGGTGGTCATAGTGACAATATCCCTTCACTTGATTTTCACCCATCTTGTGTTGTCCCAGCTTTAGGATCTTGCCAAGTCTTGCCAGTTAGCACTCAACATTTCGAATCAGTTCACACTGACCTTCCTGTTAGTCAAAGGGGGGATCTCATCAAAATTTTGACTAATTATTCCCAATATTTTATTAATGGAATACCTACCACTCGTGTGACGACAGGAAAATTCAAAATTCGCCTTCTTGACCCTTCCAAAATTGTCCACCGTCGACCATACAAACTTAGTCCTGTACATCGTGAACTGGTGCGAGAGCGCATCAAAGAACTTGAAGATGCCAAAGTAATTCGCCCCAGTTCTTCTCCATATGCAAGCCCAATACTTCTTGTTCCTAAAAAGACAGGTGGTTATCGAATGGCCGTTGATTTTAGGGCTCTCAATGCAAATACAGTCCCAGATAGATACCCTTTGCCATTGATAACTGATCAAATAGCGCGTTTACACGGTGCCCGATGGTTTTCTATTCTTGATGCTGCTAGTGGATTTCATCAAATCCCAGTTGAAGAAGAGTCCATAGAAAAGTTAGCTTTTGTCACACCAGACGGTCAATGGGAATATTTGGCCTTGCCCTTTGGGGTGCGCAATGGACCAAGTGTTTACCAACGAGCAATCATGAAAGCCTTAGGAGACTTAGCATTTGATTACGTCACGTGCTATATGGATGATCTGCTTATATCAGCAAGCACTCAAGCTGAGGCACTTATCCGATTAAATCATGTTCTAGGAGTTCTTACTTCTGCTGGATTTTCTCTAAACCTTTCGAAGTGTTTGTTCATTGTCTCGAAAATTAAATACTTAGGCTACGAGATAGAAAATGGAGAAATAAAACCGAACAAATCCAAAGTTGAAGCTCTGACAAAATTGCCACCTCCCTCTACTCTTCGTACTCTTCGCCAATTTTTAGGTTTAGCTTCTTATTTTCGACATTTTATCCAAAATTTCGCTCAAATAGCTGCTCCCTTGTTTAAATTAACCCGTAAAACTGATGATTCAGCTAATGACAGTAAGAGTCGACCAATTCCTTGGAATGACAGTCATGAAAAGGTTCGCCAACAACTTATTGGCATGCTTACCTCAGAACCCATTTTAACCATTTTCAACCCATCCTACCCCATTGAGTTGCACTGTGATGCAAGCTCTTTAGGTTTTGGCGCAATTTTGATTAATATAGTTGACAAAAAGCCGAGACCAGTAGCCTATTACAGTAAGAGAACCACGACTGCAGAATCTAACTTTCATTCATATGAGCTAGAGACTTTGGCAGTGGTTTATGCCATAAAGCATTTTCACAATTATTTACAATGTCACTTGTTTACCGTTGTGACAGATTGTGCATCATTGCGCGCAACTCAAAATAAGCAAGACTTGATACCTCGTGTTCAATGGTGGTGGTCTTTCTTGCAAAGTTTTGATTTTAAAATGCAATATCGTCAATCCTCGCGTATGCAACATGTTGATTTTTTTAGTAGGAATCCTATTGAAGAAGCTGATGAAGTCAACAACTTTCCAATAACTGAACAACCTATTGCCAAACCCAAAATGAATCAGGCATTGTCTGTGAATACCTCAACATTAGGTTTATCAACCCCAAAAATGCGACCACATGGAAAACATCGGAATTTTAAACCTCAATATAAAACTTCTTCCGAAAAAATCGTGCAATTAACATCTATTTCAACTGAAACAGCAAACAGCTCCTAACAGCTCAGCAAAATGACCCGTTTGTTACTGAAATAATTTCGAAATTGAATGCTAACGAAATAGACTCAGATATTCAAAACACTTACGAGATGCACTCTGGTGTACTGTGTCGGAAAGTACAGCGACACACTCGCACTAGGTACCTCCCAATTGTTCCCCATTCTCTTCGGTACGCTGTTGTTTCTAATGTCCATGAATCTCTATTCCACTTGGGTAATGAAAAAACCTTAGAGGCGTTGTACCAACATTATTGGTTCGAACAAATGGCGAAATACGTTCGAAAATTTGTTGAGAACTGCCTTGTGTGCAAAACATCAAAAACAGATTCAGGACCTCGCCAAATTCAACTCCACCCTATACCCAAAGTTGCTGAACCATGGCACACTATTCATTTAGATGCTTCTGGTAAACTAAGCGGAAAAAAGACTCTCAAGAATATCTTTACGTTTTCATAGATGCATTCACTAAGTACTGTGTATTGCAGCACACACGTTCCTTAGGTGCTGCAAGTGCTATCAAAGCGTTAACACCTCTCATAAATTTCTTTGGTCCTCCTCAGCGTATAATCTGTGACCAAGGTACAAATTTCACTGCTAAAGATTTTCAAGATTTTTGTGTATCACATCAAATTGACCTCCATTTTATAGCCACAGGAGCATCACGAGCAAACGGTCAGGTCGAGCGCCTTATGAGTACCTTACGTAATATGCTCACTGCTGCTGAATCAGATCAGCATAAAACATGGCAATCTTGTGTTGGAGAAATTCAATTAGCTTTAAATACCACACTTCATAGTGTTACTAAGGTATCCCTCATGCAGCTGATGTTTGGACGAGTTTCCAGGCCTTTGCATCTAATTTCTATCACTGACCACCTCACTGATCAACCATCCACTAGCCTACAAACGTTGCGTGACTCAGCCGCACAATTGATGGAAAAACAAGCTGAAACTAGTAAAACTCGATTTGATAGAGGCAAACTGCCAGTAAAGCGTTTTCAAGTGAATGATTTGGTTTTTGCACAAACGGAGGTGAGAAATAGAGTCAAGTTGGATGATGCCTATAGAGGCCCCTATAAAATTGTAAAAGTTATGCCTGATGATCGCTACTTGTTGCAGTCCGTCTCTGGCGGAACTAAGAAGTTTTTGAAATATCCCCACGAACGTTTGCGCAAGGCACCTACCCTTGATGAATTGAATCCTCTCCCTGATAGTGGAGAGCTTTCTCAATGAAATTTGGCTGACACGATGCTTTATTGTTTTGTGTGGACTATCCCACATGTGACTGTGGATCCTCCCAGTCAATCTACGACTTCAGCCTGTGAGGCTGGTTGGTAGATCGTCTGAGTTTTATTTAAGTCATGTCACGCCTGTGTTAATTATAGTTGTTTGGGGTTTTCGGTTCTCTACCTTGCTTGGCACCCACGGCGGCTCGTCATGGTCGGACCCTCTTCCTTTGTCCCTCCCTTTACGATGCCTTCCGTCCTCACAGTCACTTCTTTTCTGATAGGGTGATTGTCAAGCCCAAGTGAGTTCGAGCCCGGTCTCTCGCATTCTTGATTTTTCTCTCAGCCACTGGTAGCTCCTCTGGCTGATTTTTATTTTATTTTATGGCACTGGATTCACCTCTGCCATTGGATTCATTTGAGGCACTGGACTCTCCTCTGCCTGCTGTAAACCTTGCATGCGCACTTCGTTTGTTGGTTGGACGACACTACTTGATATTGTACTGACACTGTATTTGTTCTCTCCCTCCTCTGCTGTGCTTTGCTCATCAGGGTATCCTCTGAAATAGTTTCCATTTTTGCTTTCACTGCTCTCCCTTGCCTTGTTAGGGCAGAGATTAGGCCTATTTGGTTCTATCTAATGGGCTGAATTTGGTCCTTCCAGGTGATCAGCGCTCCCGAGGACGGCAGCAATGTCAGGATCGCCGTGTGATGGATTGAGGAACCCTGAACTATCCACCTACCAATTTAGGACGAACGCCAATCAATGTATTTTTTTACCAGCAATTATTATCCATCGATTTATTCACTTTCGATTATATTATCGATTTGTCACTCGAATAACACAATGTGTCGTCACTAGCTGCTCATAACTCCCCTCGCGGCACAAATGCGAACTTGATGGATATAATATACCTGCTACCTACCTTTTTCAGTCAGTTCGTTATCGTTGTTGTTACAGGAAGGATCGTCTTCCAATTTATGTTTTACTTTACGTTACCTATTTGTGAATCTGATTCTGTTTAACTTACTATGATGTGATCCGTCGAGGGGGAGTACGCTAATTTCGAGTGTTTGTACAAGTTTCTATAATAAACTGTGTTATTATTAACGTATTACATTCGGTATTGTGATTGATTTACCCTATGGCATCGGACATTGAAGAAGGACAGTTGTGTGAGGATGAGGGGGACATCACATATATATATATATATAATGTGTGTGTGTGTCCTTCCATACAATAACTCTCCTTAGTATTGAAATAAAACTTCCATTCTTGCGCCAAAAAATCAACCTTTCCAAACGAAAGAACTAGTTCGTTGGCAAGCATTTTTTAGCACATTAAATTGGTCAAATTTTGAAAAAATGCTACAAAATCACGAAAATAGCAAAAACGTCTAAAAATCGTTAAATTACATAGTTTTTAGCGGAATAGTGCTCAAATAAAGTTCATTAACTATAAAATAGAGCATTAAAAGAGTTATGTGCAAAATTATACAGAAAAATGTACTTAAATTTCATTAAAATGTGCCATAATATATAAAAATTCCAAAAAATTAAAAATCCATAATCTCTTTTCGAATCGCAGAATTTTGTTTAGAACAGGTTAGGTATTGGCCATACAATTGGTAGTTGTATTGTCGGTTGTTGGTAGGTTGGTGGGTGGTTGGTTTGTTGGTTATTAGTTGGGTCTTTTCCCACAATGTCCCTGATTATCAAAACCATGTAACACTGGACTGGAACTTTTTCTTAGTAGGGGCCTCAGGGGGTGGTGATGCAGACCCAGATCACTCATCTTTCCTCTTTCGAACCTGGGTCTAGCCGTCACTGGCTGGATCCTGGTCAAGCTCCATTTCGGAGTCAGAAGAGTTGGGGGAGGAAGAGGCCCACGCACAGTGAAGCAGAATCGAAAAAACCTGGCCAAAATCCTGAAGGTATCTTTTTCTATGTTTTGGGGGGCGCTGATCACGAAAAAAATATTGAAAATAGTACAGAACAGTTCTTTTATGAATTTAAAGGTATTTTTCTATGAAAAAAACTTGAAAAGTGTGAACTTTTTTACTGAAATTTTAGGGAAAACTAATGAGATACCCTTGTTAACTGCGCTGGGTGCTAAACAATATTGAGGTAGTTTGGAGAAGCATAGGTGAGAAATTTATTCAGATAATGAGGTTTATATGAGTTGAAGTCCATAACAATAGGTATAGAAAAAAATGCTAGAGATATAGTTGGTATAGACCTACTAATGTTTTTGTTTCAAAATAAATTATTGCTAATCGCAACTATCAAATTTTACACCTACAGGGAGTGTGTTAAAGGCGATAAGCCCGTTCATGCAATATATATATATATATATATATATATATATATATATATATATATATATATATATATATATATATTTTTTTTCAAGCAGATACTTACATCAAACTTACAAGAAGTATAAAAAAGTGAGTTGCCTGCATATCAATCAGAATCATCTGAATCACTAGAAATACAAGAGGATATTATTGGGGTTTCAAACAGAACTATTGTATCTGAAAAGAATGGTTTCGCACTCGTATTCTTAATTTCCCGCATAGAGGATAGACACGGTTTGGTCGCGATTAAGAGCCGCGAAAATACGTCTTTTAAATTATCCTCCCTTGAACATTTTCTTGCAAATTTATCCCTACAATGTTTAAAACTTTTATTCATAGCCTCCTGTGCTTCCTCTGACATTTGCCCGATTGGAAGAAGAGCGTGTTTTACTTTATGGACACATACTGGCATGTAATACCAAGGATACAAGTTTAAGTAAAGGGTAGCTGTTTCGTGACAATATTTTTTAAAACGGTCTGGGTTTATCCCAAATCCACTCGATACTGCCTGCAAAATTACATGAAAACGTTTAATCAAATCATGATCTATTTTAGTAATGTCAGCAGAAATTATACTTTTTTGAAAAAACCGCCTAGATTACCGTCATTTGAGTTACCTAAACCCTCTTTTGGTATATCGACTAGTAGACCTAGGCGCTCCTTAAACTCTTGTATTTCTTTTTTTTTTTTTTTTCGTCTAGCTACAATTTTTTGTCCCTCGACTGAACGAGTTTGCCACTTTTTCAAGGGTAGTTTGTAAGCGATATGTAACAAACACTCAAAGAACCTAATCCACGAATGCAGAGTCGATAGACCGAAACCGAGAGTGGATTCATTGACATCGGTTTCCAAAACATGATCTAACTTATTAAAATCCTTGGATGTTGATTTACATAAATAGCAGCGCATGGCAGACGTAGTCCCCGTAAGAGCATTACATACTTTTCCGTCTACCATGCATCGAGAAAGTTACAATAACTCTTTTAATCAACGGAACAGTCAAATGATTTCAAATCTATAATTTTATCTAATAAAAGTGATACTTCAGATTTTGCTAAGTCGACTGATACTTCTAATTCTTTTTCTACTCCTACTCTTGCGATAAGGGATCTGTAAACATCCATTAATCCAGTCTTCATTTTTCTTTATGAAAAAAAAAAGCCTTGTTTCTGCTGGCTCTGATCATTCTTGTCTGCTATTCGAATTTGAATGTTCTGATCTTGAGCTTAATTTGATGATGATCGTATTCACATAGACCACAATATTCAACAATTCGGTCAGCTAGAAATTTAATTTTATCGTCCAACTCTATTTTATTAGAATTCCACAACCATTCACAAAGTTGAAGCCTCGCAATTGAAGTTGTTGCTGAACAGCTGTTACTCACACCGGCGCAATCTACAGAAAAACAAAATTTTCGTTACTTTCATTGACATCGTGTTTTTCAACTACAAAAGTTGATGACGTCAAGAATAGCGCATATTAGCGGGCGATCTCAGTAGATTAAGTTAGAAGAATAGTTACCCTATCAAACAAAGAAAGAATCCACATTCAATACGCTTCAATACGTAGTTATTTTCACTAATGAAATTATCTCATTTTTGAAAAACTATTACTTTCACTAATGAAATAATCTCATATTTTTTAAAACGACTTTTAAATTGTGATAATAATTTCTTACCGTTCGCTGACATGTTTTCGGGTAGATCCCGCCCGAAACGTCACTATTAAACTTCGGAACAATACTAAACTTGCAGTTGTTCCTTCCAGCTTACCTATTAACAGGTTGATCGATGATCGGAGCACGTCAATGTTTTTCCGATTTTTACTCTGCCGAAATGAGGGTCTAGAGGTCAGATACTTTTGAAATGAGTTCTCAGGGATGTCAGGTGACCAAAACACAAGCTACCGGTAGAAATATTCAACTTTCGATTTTTCTTATTTTGGCCAGGTTTTTTGGATTCTGCCCCACAGTTGCGACGTGATATGTCGCCTCGTCCGGAATTTTTGAGTGAGGACTTAAGATGCATCTTCACATTTTTCCCAGAGCCATCCCCCCCTTTGTTGATGTGCAGTGTTTGGAGGATGGCTTCTGTAGGGGAGAGGGAAATTGATGAAGGAGGGTGGTAATATGGTGGATAGGGGGGAAGGTAGTGGGTCAGCCTTGATGGCTGGGAGGGAATCGTTTAGCCGGTCTTGGGCCAGTGTCCACTCAACGGATTGTTTCAACTTGAATGTATATGATTCTTTTTTGGGATAAGAATCATTGCAAATTTTACGGGCCACAGGATAAGGTACTTTTTCAGATGCCATACTGGATTGGATGGCAACTTCTTTTTTAAAGATTGGGTACTCCTTGAAGAGTTCTCCATGCTGGCTATTACAATTGGCATACTTTGGGGGCCTTGAGCATGGTGTTTCCGCCTTATTGTGTCGAGGAAGACCATAGGCACACATTTCATGCTTAGCCTTGCATCTGCGGCTAGCATGCCCAAATGTAAGGCATTTAAACATCGTATTGATGAGGGAATAAAAGGCCGTACCTACCTGCAGGTCACTAAGCAAGGGAGGATTTCGTAGTGCAAATGTGAACAAAAAGGTGTCAGATGACCCCTTGATGCGCCTACCACGTTAAAGAGGGATGACTTCAATGACTGAATCCTCTTTGGGACTCTCGAGGATCTCGTCAGCACAGCAGGATCTAAGGTATTGGCAATGGATCGTGCCCTGTGAAGTGTTACGTTTCTGGTTGAGAGTGACAGTGACTTCAGTCCCTCCCAACTTTTTACTATTTTTCTCAGTCTTGTTCCCTGTTCATCCGAGGCTACTTTAATATGAACCTTAGAGTTGGAAAAGATTTTCATTTCAGTTGGTTTGCCCATCTGGCGCACCAATGCATTTCCGATTTTTAGGGGACTGGAGGTTTTGAAACCATCCCCCTCAATATCGACCCTATAAAAACGGGGAAATTCTGACTTCTTCAAAACATCAAAAAAGTTTCTTGTCACGTTTGGTTGTTGGCCTTTATCAAGCTGTTTCTTCATTGAGCTCAGAGGCTTCAGAACAGCATCTGATTGTTCAGAGGAGGTCACACTCCTGGGGACTGAACAATCAGTAATTCCTTTTTCATTGTTAGGAATCTCAGTGTTTGTACCTTCCAAAGGGAAGGTAGCTACAACAGGGATTGCTTTCCCTGTATATGGCGAGGGGGACCTCGCCATTCTTGGGTGCCTCCACTGCTGTAGACACTGGGTTGTCAATATTGAGAACAGAGACCGTAGTCTCTGTATTCATGGCGAGGGGGACCCAAATATAAAAGTAAATTATTTGATACATCGAACTGATCACCAAGGATATGATGTGAAACAAAAAACTAGTCTCTTATCACGATTTTTTTTTTTTTTTTTGCATTTTTTTCTTCAAAATTTCAAATTATATCACAATGTAAAATATCTTGTCTGGATCCATGGTTTCCTGCATTAAGACGGTCGATCCCATAATTTCAAATCATCTAAACGTTCCAAACTTTTCGCCCTCTATCACGCAATTATCACCCAATATTTGAACATCCTAATATATATATATATATATATATTAGGATGGAGAAAGCTCTCTGGGCAATGAGAAATTCCCTAAGTATAGTAGAGGGGGTGTTGATTCGTAGCTGGGAGACTGGAGCAGGGCTAAAGAGAGTCACCCAAATTCTTGTTCCCCGTCAATGCCGAAACGTTTTTTCTTTTATCTTTTCTAATTTTGTGAATATATATATATATATATATATATATATATATATATATATATATATATATATGTATATATATATATAACTCGGCCCTTCGGGCCTCGCAAGGGGCTCCGCCCCTTGACCCCGCCAGGGGGGCTTCGCCCCCCCGGACCCCCCTAATCTATACTCGGCGCTTCGCGCCTCGCCGGATCTTTTCTCTTTTCTACTGTGTAGAAAACGAGGATAATTTGCTATGCTATTCGTCTCACGAGAAAAAAAAAAAAAAAAAATTTTCAGGCCTGGCCGGGATTCGAACCCACAACCTTCGTCTCACGAGGAAAAAAAAAAAAAATTTTCTGTCCTGGCCGGGATTCGAACCCACGACCTCTAGCTTCCCATCTCGGGACAAAAAACGTTACACAAAAAAAGTGGACATTTTAAAAAAATTATTGGGGGTCGGCCTAAGAATTGCATAGCAATTAATATATATATATATATATATATATATATATATATATATATGTGATGTCCCCCTCATCCTCACACAACTGTCCTTCTTCAATGTCCGATGCCATAGGGTAAACCAATCACAATACCGAATGTAAAAAATAATAACACAGTTTATTATAGAAACTTTACAAACACTCGAAATTAGCGTACTCCCCCTCGACGGATCACATCATAGTAAGTTAAACAGAATCAGATTCACAAATAGGTAACGTAAAGTAAAACATAAATTGGAAGACGATCCTTCCTGTAACAACAACGATAACAAACTGACTGACAAAGGTAGGTAGCAGGTATATTATATCCATCTAAGTTCGCATTTGTGCCGCGAGGGGAGTTATGAGCAGCTAATGACGACACATTGTGTTATTCGAGTGACAAATCGATTATATGATCGAAAGTGAATAAATCGATGGATAATAATTGATGGTAAAGAATACATTGATTGGCGTTCGTCCTAATTTGGTAGGTGGATAGTTCAGGGTTCCTCACTCCATCACACGGCGATCCTGACATTGCTGCCGTCCTCGGGAGCGCTGATCACCTGGAAGGACCAAATTCAGCCCAGTAGATCGAACCAAATGGGCCTAATCTCTGCCCTAACAAGGCAAGGGAGAGGAGTGAAAGCAAAAATAGAAACTATTTCAGAGGATACCCTGATGAGCAAAGCACAGCAGAGGAGGGAGAGAACAAATACAGTGTCAGTACAATATCAAGTAGTGTCGTCCAACCAACAAACGAAGTGCGCATGCAAGGGTTACAGCAGGCAGAGGAGAGTCCAGTGCCTCAAATGAATCCAATGGCAGAGGTGAATCCAGTGCCATAAAATAAAATAAAAATCAGCCAGAGGAGCTACCAGTGGCTGAGAGAAAAATCAAGAATGCGGGAGACCGGGCTCGAACTCACTTGGGCTTGACAATCACCCTATCAGAAAAAGAAGTGACTGTGAGGACGGAAGGCATCGTAAAGGGAGGGACAAAGGAAGAGGGTCCGACCATGACGAGCCGCCGTGGGTGCCAAGCAAGGTAGAGAACCGAAAACCGCAAACAACTATAATTAACACAGGCGTGACATGACTTAAATAAAACTCAGACGATCTACCAACCAGCCTCACAGGCTGAAGTCGTAGATTGACTGGGAGGATCCACAGTCACATGTGGGATAGTCCACACAAAACAATAAAGCATCGTGTCAGCCAAATTTCATTGAGAAAGCTCTCCAATATCAGGGAGAGGATTCAATTCATCAAGGGTAGGTGCCTTGCGCAAACGTTCGTGGGGATATTTCAAAAACTTCTTAGTTCCGCCAGAGACGGACTGCAACAAGTAGCGATCATCAGGCATAACTTTTACAATTTTATAGGGGCCTCTATAGACATCATCCAACTTGACTCTATTTCTCACCTCCGTTTGTGCAAAAACCAATTCATTCACTTGAAAACGCTTTACTGGCAGTTTGCCTCTATCAAATCGAGTTTTACTAGTTTCAGCTGGTTTTTCCATCAATTGTGCGGCTGAGTCACGCAACGTTTGTAGGCTAGTGGATGGTTGATCAGTGAGGTGGTCAGTGATAGAAATTAGATGCAAAGGCCTGGAAACTCGTCCAAACATCAGCTGCATGGGGGATACCTTAGTAACACTATGAGGTGTGGTATTTAAAGCTAATTGAATTTCTCCAACACAAGATTGCCATGTTTTATGCTGATCTGATTCAGCAGCAGTGAGCATATTACGTAAGGTACTCATAAGGCGCTCGACCTGACCGTTTGCTCGTGATGCTCCTGTGGCTATAAAATGGAGGTCAATTTGATGTGATACACAAAAATCTTGAAAAATCTTTAGCAGTGAAATTTGTACCTTGGTCACAGATTATACGCTGAGGAGGACCAAAGAAATTTATGAGAGATGTTAACGCTTTGATAGCACTTGCAGCACCTAAGGAACGTGTGTGCTGCAATACACAGTACTTAGTGAATGCATCTATGAAAACGTAAAGATATTCTTGAGAGTCTTTTTTTCCGCTTAGTTTACCAGAAGCATCTAAATGAATAGTGTGCCATGGTTCAGCAACTTTGGGTATAGGGTGGAGTTGAATTTGGCGAGGTCCTGAATCTGTTTTTGATGTTTTGCACACAAGGCAGTTCTCAACAAATTTTCGAACGTATTTCGCCATATGTTCGAACCCATAATGTTGGCACAACGCCTCTAAAGTTTTTTCATTACCCAAGTGGAATAGAGATTCATGGACATTAGAAACAACAGCGTACCGAAGAGAATGGGGAACAATTGGGAGGTACCTAGTGCGAGTGTGTCGCTGTACTTTCCGACACAGTACACCAGAGTGCATCTCGTAAGTGTTTTGAATATCTGAATCTATTTCGTTAGCATTCAATTTCGAAATTATTTCAGTAACAAACGGGTCATTTTGCTGAGCTGTTAGGAGCCAATCAGTTGAAATAGATGTTAATTGCACGAGTTTTTCGGAAGAAGTTTTATATTGAGGTTTAAAATTCCGATGTTTTCCATGTGGTCGCATTTTTGGGGTTGATAAACCTAATGTTGAGGTATTCACAGACAATGCCTGATTAATTTTGGGTTTGGCAATAGGTTGTTCAGGTATTGGAAAGTTGTTGACTTCATCAGCTTCTTCAATAGGGTTCCTACTAAAAAAATCAACATGTTGCATACGCGAGGATTGACGATATTGCATTTTAAAATCAAAACTTTGCACGAAAGACCACCACCATTGAACACGAGGTATCAAGTCTTGCTTATTTTGAGTTGCGCGCAATGATGCACAATCTGTCACAACGGTAAACAAGTGACATTGTAAATAATTGTGAAAATGCTTTATGGCATAAACCACTGCCAAAGTCTCTAGCTCATATGAATGAAAGTTAGATTCTGCAGTCGTGGTTCTCTTACTGTAATAGGCTACTGGTCTCGGCTTTTTGTCAACTATATTAATCAAAATTGCGCCAAAAACCTAAAGAGCTTGCATCACAGTGCAACTCAATGGGGTAGGATGGGTTGAAAATGGTTAAAATGGGTTCTGAGGTAAGCATGCCAATAAGTTGTTGGCGAACCTTTTCATGACTGTCATTCCAAGGAATTGGTCGATTCTTACTCTCATTAGCTGAATCATCAGTTTTACGGGTTAATTTAAACAAGGGAGCAGCTATTTGAGCGAAATTTTGGAATAAAATGCCAAAAATAAGAAGCTAAACCTAAAAATTGGCGTAGAGTACGAAGAGTAGAGGGAGGTTTCAATTTTGTCAGAGCTTCAAACTTTGGATTTGTTCGGTTTTATTTCTCCATTTTCTATCTCGTAGCCTAAGTATTTAATTTTTCGAGACAATGAACAAACACTTCGAAAGGTTTAGAGAAAATCCAGCAGAAGTAAGAACTCCTAGAACATGATTTAATCGGATAAGTGCCTCAGCTTGAGTGCTTGCTGATATAAGCAGATCATCCATATAGCACGTGACGTAATCATATGCTAAGTCTCCTAAGGCTTTCATGATTGCTCGTTGGTAAACACTTGGTCCATTGCGCACCCCAAAGGGCAAGGCCAAATATTCCCATTGACCGTCTGGTGTGACAAAAGCTAACTTTTCTATGGACTCTTCTTCAACTGGGATTTGATGAAATCCTCTAGCAGCATCAAGAATAGAAAACCATCGGGCACCGTGTAAACGCGCTATTTGATCAGTTATCAATGGCAAAGGGTATCTATCTGGGACTGTATTTGCATTGAGAGCCCTAAAATCAACGGCCATTCGATAACCACCTGTCTTTTTAGGAACAAGAAGTATTGGGCTTGCATATGGAGAAGAACTGGGGCGAATTACTTTGGCATCTTCAAGTTCTTTGATGCGCTCTCGCACCAGTTCACGATGTACAGGACTAAGTTTGTATGGTCAACGGTGGACAATTTTGGAAGGGTCAAGAAGGCGAATTTTGAATGTTCCTGTCGTCACACGAGTGGTAGGTATTCCATCAATAAAATATTGGGAATAATTAGTCAAAATTTTGATGAGATCCCCCCTTTGACTAACAGGAAGGTCAGTGTGAACTGATTCGAAATGTTGAGTGCTAACTGGCAAGACTTGGCAAGATCCTAAAGCTGGGACAACACAAGATGGGTGAAAATCAAGTGAAGGGATATTGTCACTATGACCACCTAACACCTCACTGAACAACACGACTCCATCCTCAGTGCACTGCTCCAAAGAGCAGAGATCACCCAAGGATACAGAAAATATTTCATTTTTTGTGGTGTTCATGGTATCAGAATGCCCACGCCCCTTTGTAGAAGTGTCCCATTTTTCAATGCCAGAAGAACCCACAGGTTCAGCGCCTTCCCTATGAGTGCTGGATGTATCCAGAAAATTACGGTTTAGCATGAATGGAGGATGGTCCTTCCAAAGCGTGCAAGAAGATATAGTTATTACCATACAAAAATCTGGAGCCAGAATTTCACGTCCCAAAATGATGGGTTTAGGCAAAGCACCGTCAGCTACAATATGGAACAGGACTTGAATGTCGTGTCCATTAATCTTTACTCTGGCTTGTTTTTGGCACTGAGAAATGGTAATTGATGACCCTAAACCATGCAAGTGAACTACATTATTGAACAAAGGCCCATCAAAGCGGGTACTAAAGGACAAACAAAGGAGTGAGCACTCTGATCCAGAATCAAAACAATACTTGAATACATCACCTTGGTGGGTTAATGTGCCTTCTGGGTTAGCAATGCATAGGCCAACCTGCTTCTCGACTGGCTGATACCTCTGGCTACTGGTGTCTCCTGGTCCACGCTTGTCTGACATCTTCTTCTTTGGGCAGTTTGGAGCAATATGCCCCTTTTGGTTGCAGGAAAAGCACGTTGTATTGCTGAAGTTGGATGGCTTCCTTGGCTGATTTGATGAGGTCAAGGATGATGATGATCGGCACTCTGAGGTTTTTGTGTCCAGATCTTCGACATTTCCCACAGCGGGAAGTATAATCCTGAGAGGATGAATGCTGAGGGCTTTCATAGTTTGGTCGACTCTTCTTGGCATTTCCAGGACCACTGTCATAACCTCCTGGTCTCTTAAATGACAGAGCCCATAATTCCTGAAGCAACTTTTCACGGCTATTTATCTTTTCTGTGTAGCAAAGATGACGTGCTCTTGTGTCTGCTTGAGCTATCTGAGAGAGAGCCACTGATACAGCAATTTCTTCCACTGATGACTGGCGGTAGTGAGCAACAAATTGATTGATAGTTCGTGAGGCGAATGTGGCATAATTTAAGAAATCTCGTGGTCTAGCTTGGAAACATTGAAGCATGAATCCGGCTGGTGTGAGTGCTATGTCATATTGGTGAAGAAAGAGCGATCTGAATTCGTCCCATGTGAGTTGAGGGTGGACAATAGTAGTAAACCAATCAGCAGCCTCTCCTTTTAAGGCTCTACTCAAGGCAACAATTAAACGTCTTCCTTGTTGATCCTGTGAAGTCAAACAACACTCAACTGTATTGCACCATGATTTGGGCTGAACTTGTTTATTTTTGGGGTCATACTCAGGAAGCGAGAGTTTCAAATGCTCTGAGGGGGTTTGACCTTGATTTTGTGTAAAACACTCTGCCAAAGTTTTCATTGCAAGGGTTTGTTGTGTCAACAAATCCCGTAGGGAGTCGCCACTGTGCACTAAAGAATCGTGGTGGTAGAGGGGTGCGGAGGGAGATGGTGAGAGTCCAGAGGCCCCCCTCCTGCTCCTATGCGCCCGGGAAAAATCGGGAGGGCGATCGGATGATGACCCTTGTTCAGAGTAAGGTAAGGCGTCACCCGAACTGCGTTGCGAAATTGGCCGACCCCTTTCTTTTCTAGAAGCCGAAAAATCTTGATAAAACTCACCTCGACTATTTCCATAGTGATTCTCATGAAATCCTGCTCGTAGATTACGAAATCCCACTTCTGATGTGATGTCCCCCTCATCCTCACACAACTGTCCATCTTCAATGTCCGATGCCATAGGGTAAACCAATCACAATACCGAATGTAAAACGTTAATAATAACACAGTTTATTATAGAAACTTTACAAACACTCGAAATTAGCGTACTCCCCCTCGACGGATCACATCATAGTAAGTTAAACAGAATCAGATTCACAAATAGGTAACGTAAAGTAAAACATAAATTGGAAGACGATCCTTCCTGTAACAACAACGATAACGAACTGACTGACAAAGGTAGGTAGCAGGTATATTACGCCATCTAAGTTCGCATTTGTGCCGCGAGGGGAGTTATGAGCAGCTAGTGACGACACATTGTGTTATTCGAGTGACAAATCGATTATATGATCGAAAGTGAATAAATCGATGGATAATAATTGATGGTAAAGAATACATTGATTGGCGTTCGTCCTAATTTGGTAGGTGGATAGTTCAGGGTTCCTCACTCCATCACATATATATATTATATAATATGAAATTAACTTGAAATTGAAGGCGAATGAAGTGGCACTTTTAGGGTGAGGTGAAATTAAACCAACATGATGTGGGATAGTAGTTGAATTTAACTTCTTGTCGCTTTTTCTATCTAGCCTATTCTATCTTTTAATGTATCTAAAGATACCGAGCTCTTTTATTTTCCAATTCGTAGGGAAGTTCGACTGTTTGGTCACGTTGACAATTAACCGGAGAAACATTAGTTTTATCACATTAAAACGTCGTTTTCTCCCCTTTTCACCAAAGCAAGACTTGACATTCGTAATAATAAAGAATAAAATACGGATGGAAAGCTAAGAAAATTGAATTGTTTTTTCTGTCGGTAGAACGGGTATGGGTTATTATTGTCAGCACTGAAATACCACTTAATCTTGAGAAATGATGAAATGAGTAAACGTTAAAATGTGGGCTCGGAAAATATCCTGTAGGTTCCACTTTTGGAAATTGAAAGTCGATTTAATCTTCTTGTGAATTCAACACTCTTCTTGACGGTACTATATAAATTATCCTAATCTCTATTTCAAGTGAAGTTGGTGAAAAGTCGTGACCTAAGAAAAAATAAATTAAAAGCTGAATCACTCTGAAATAAAGCTCTTCTTCAAAGAAGTTTGTGGGGGAACTTAGGGTTTCAAATTAGTAGTTGCTGTTTGTTACGGATGATGACCTAACGTCGAATTCAATTTACCTAACATCATTACTCATTATTTAGTGGAAATTCTTGAAGTTTATTATTCATTTCCATTTTCTTCAACATGTCATGGCGTCAGAAGGTGCGATTTTGTGACTTCCGGTGTGAACACTTTTTTCATCAATCGACTATTATTTTTATTGTTCACCGCGTAGTGGTGACATGGAGGTACGTAAACGAAAAAAGTTCCAGTCATGCTGCATGATCTTATGAGCAAATTTTCATGAATTTCGCAATTACATTAAATGCAACATTAGGTACTTTGGAAATTGTGGACTTTGAGTGAATTTGAGTGAAACTCGATCTAATATTTTGGGGTTCGAAGAATATCATGCATTATTAGCTTTTTTGAAGTTTTATTATTTTTTTCGGCAAGTAGGTAATAATGAAATTTAAGTAAATTTTTCGGCTTACATTTTCACAACAATGTTTCAATGATGTAGTTCGTCGTTGCTAAACATCATTTGATATGCGCAAACCCAAACGTAAATTCAATTATTCTCCATTTTTTCACACTCTTGTCGTTCGAATTCGCTGATATTTGGATGATAGTTGGAATAAGATTACTTGATTAGCTCACATCAATTTCAAAACGATTGTATCATTATTAGCTACTGCGCATGCGGCAATGTGAAATACTTGCAATGACCATGATTTTCACAGTTTTCATCCGATTTTGATGAAATGTCAGCGAATGCCCGATTTAGGTTGTAGATACTTATTTCATCGTTTTCAACCCATCCATTTTTTCTGCGCTTGCACAAACGTAAATTACATTGAGTATCATTTTTCTAGTAGGTATCAGTTTCTTGATTGACTAATTATGAAATTTCACGCTGCTTCTTTATTTTCTCCTTTCCGCTAAGGAATTTTTCAAGATCATTTAAAACTTTTCAAATATCTATACATTGATGATATGTTAACGAGGAAGCTATGCGCCACACCCAACTTGGGAGTCGTTTTTTAGTTTGGCGAGTTTTTTTTTTTTTTTTTACCTCTGCAGTTACAAAGCAACCAGGGAAAACCAGCCAGGGTCTTTCGGAAACCATTGTTTTTGTAGGGGGGTGAACGGAGGAAAAGCTTTTTTTTTATTTCCGTATTTTAAATACATTACAATAATAAACTCTTTACTTACAAGAGACAAATCAAATTAAATTCCTGAAAAATAAAATAAAGTATGTACTAAATTACTGGACATGAATCCCCAATATGGATGAATTGTCCGCGGTCGTGTTCCTAACCATCAGCATTATATATGAGAAAAGTTCCAGTCATGCAGCATGATCGTATTGAGCGAATTTTCATAATCTATCTATCGTATTATAATATGTTAAACTGTATTGAAATTGGAACAATTTCAGTAGAGAGAAATTGTTAAAAATCTATTTCATGCAAAAAAAAAAAAAAAAAAACTCATACTAAATAAAATTGGGCGATTTGATTTTTTTATTTTGGATCTATAGATTTTGTGATTTTGGATTTATAGATTTTTCGCAGTTTTTACAAATTTTTTAGCAAATATTAATGCAATTTAAAGACTTTTTCAGCATGATTTTGAGCAAAATTTTTTAAATATCCTAGTTAATCGTTGACTATTCAGTTTCGACTAAAATTCTGCTAAAAATATGAATTTAACGATTTTTGGCCGTTTTTAGTAATTTCAAGTGATTTTTTGGGTATATTTTTCGAAATTTGACCAATTTAATGTGTTCAACAATTGTTGGCCAACAAACTCATCCTATGGTTTAAAATGCTTGATTTTTTGGCACAGGAACGGTATTTTCATCTCAATCTCAAGGAGTTATCGTCTGGAATGACACATACTTATATCTAAATATATACATATGAAAAAGCACGAACTGCCTCAAAACGGATTTCAATGAAGAAATTTTACGAAAATTTTGACTTTAAAGTTTTCCGAGCCATTGCAGTATCTTCTTTTTTTTTTACTAAAATTCGCTAAAATTATATGTACATCCGTGGAGTGCTAATGATTATATATGAGGAAAATTATTCAATCGACCATATCGCCTCGGCGATGAATTAAAGAGATTTTTCTTGTTATAAAAAAAAACTAAAGAGTCGTAAAATTTATATTGTTATTATGTTATTTTTAATCAAATCATTATTGATTGTTTCATTTTATCTGTCTTTACAAACAGGAAGTTAGCAAGCTTAGAAAATATTCCTTTACTTCTTTTTTTTTTTTCATTTTGTTATCAGTTGGAATTAATTTTTCCTGTAAGCTTATTGGGAAGTTTATTACAGACGGATTTACCTCTGTATATGTGATTAATATTAGCCAGGGAAGTTCTTAGCATGGGTAGCATCAAATTTACCAAATTTTAGATCTGGTGTCTGCTGGATGTTATGGTCGTGTGAGCTAACCATCTCCAATGAGCTGGTTAATTATCTGAGAATCAACCATCATTTGGAAGGGGAGGGCTTGACTTTTTGAACGGGGGCGCTGAGTGATCGTTAAATAGTGCAACACATACTTTCCTGAATAGTGCTTTCTGTACATTGATTAATTGCTCAAAGCAGTCTTATATGTACCACTCCAAGTGGGAAGACAATACGTGAATACAGATTCGACTAGTGCAGTGTATGTTATTTCTAACACTTTTTGGCTAAGGAAATTTTTGAGTAATGCAAAGACAAAGAGTAATTTTCGTAATTTTTTTGAAGTTTCGAAAATGTGTTCATACTCATACCATTTCAAATTGTGGGCAAAGTAAACTCCTAAATATTTAACCTCTTTGGCTCATAAGAGATCAGTGCAGCTTACACAATACATACCTTAGAGTTTATTCAAAAATAGCGGCACATGAGAGTGGGTTGGTAGGTACTTAGATAGTTAGGTACTTGTTCGATAGTTAGGTACAATTTTGATAGGTACATGTCTGATATGGCCAACAGATCCCCTTCGAATGTTATACTAACAATCAACTACGAAATGTTTCGTAGACTATTCCAATTCAAAAAATAGACAGTCATGGACAACTACGAACCTAAAGGAGCCTAAAATAAACGAAGATGAATTATAACCACCACAGCTGAATGTGCTGTTCACTGTTTGATTTTATGCGATCTCTACGTACCAAGTTTGTGGTGCATGATTATCCGGAACATCTTGGTTTGTGGAATGCGTTGGTGGTAGGATCCTACCTTCCATTCATCAGGATAGTACAATCTATGAGGATTCCAAGAAAATGTGATTGGTTGAATCTCTCCCAAAACCTCACGTCTTCTTTTTGTCGAACAGTCTCATATTAAACCTACCTACAACGATCCCTATTTTCAACTAAATCTCTGTACTTCAAAACTAACTTGCAAATCATTGTCTTCTCATTTTCTCACTTCATTTCCGACACAACTCTATACATAAACACAAATTCTCAACACTTCAACAAACAAGCAACAAGGATTAAATTCAACTGTGGGAGCCCCGACTTTGGTCTTTTTCTGATAAGGCTTACGCTCTGTCCCCCCAAGGAACAAGGATAGTAGCACAAAAAGCAAAAACACAAAGAAAAGAGTAACCTCTGAGTACTGTTATTGATCAGTGAGGAATGAGAGATGGAATGTTCCCGTCCATTTTCCCTCACACCAGGGAAACTTTCCCTAGAACATACTGTCAGGGCTACCAACCTAAGTTGAAAAAGCGTTGAGTTTCCCCTGAGCGCACTGTCAAAATCGTGTAATCTGACTGTTCGCCTAACTGCTGAGTGAATCATCCCACCATGAATTCGAATTGGTGAGTGGAGGGTGACCCTCCATTTAGGTGAGAGTGAGTGAACACACAAACTTGGGCTTTGTCTATGAATTCCGCCCCGTGTTTACATTTTTTCTTATTTTTTTTATATAAGCAGAACTCGAACGGCGGAGGTAACAACCAACTAGGGGATGGCAACACTGCTGGCGAGACAGAGGCCGCTTCCCCTTCTCTTCTCCTCTCTCTTCCCTAATGACAACGGCGGTGGCGGATCAAGTTGGGAAATTCACTTGCTCTGAGTCTGTTTTTATCTGAGTTCATTACTAGACTCGTGTATTGGCGTTTAATTTTATTTTGACATATATACAAATATTTCACATACATTCTTTGTATATGGCATTACCAAGTCAAATTCAAGATTTTCCAAACCGCACTCAAGATTTTTTTTTCTAACCAAATTCAAGATTGTTTTCTACCCAAATTACACATTTTCTAGATACCTGATTCCAAACGAGATAATTTGTTGAGTTGGCAAGTCAATTTCAATGTGAACATCACTAATGTTTCTATCAGTGATCGTCACACACAAAACTCAGTACGTACCTGTCCGAATTTGTAGTTCTGTAATGAAAGAATCCGAGAATTGTTTCTGTCTGTCCATTCCTTCCTTACGCGCATCCCCTCTTTACACGCATCTCTTCCAAATCCCTCAAGGTTGAAAACTATCGATGTATTGTTTTGCTTTTCTTTTCTAACGAGTTCAAGGCCTAGTTTGTGCAAAATTTTAATTCCTTGGTTTGGAAAATCTTGAATCCGGTTTGGAAATCTTGAATTGTTTATGGAAAATCTTGAATTTGGTATAGAAAATCTTGAATTTGGTTTGAAAAATCTTGAATTTGTTTTGAAAAATCTTGAATTTGACTTGGAAATGCTATATTATATTTCATTATATATATATATATATATATATATAAATTATGTGATCCTCTAACATAGGGAGGAAAAATAATAAAACTAATGCCTTCAGCAGTTCTCCCCTCCTAGTGGAAGCACCTCGCTTCGGACCTCCCGAAGCTCGGGGCAGTCGCTGTTGGGCAATCTCTCGTGCGGTACGTTCCCTCTCTGTACGTAGTCGTGTGTGTTTCTTTTCATATTTTAATAAATTGTATTCGGGAATTAAACGATTGTTTTTTAAAAACCGATTCCCGATTAAAGGACATTTAAGTGGCGCAGTCGGTAGGACAAATCAATTAACTTTGGGCAAATCAATCAATCAAAATCGATTGCATTCTGACCCAAAGGGAACCTGCTGTTCACCAAGAAGAAAATCTATCATCTCTACTCACTCTGTGACTTCGAGAGAACATCACACGCTCCACAAGAGGAAACTACGCGAATTCGCCAAAAACCAGGACGCCCGAGCAAAGACACTTGGCTCGTAAAATAATAGAAGTGGATTTCCGCCTGTGAAGACGGAAGAACGCAGTGCTATCCTCGCTATCTTTTCTCAGAAGCCGCTGGCCGCAACAAGACACCGAGGTACCTACTCTGTCTACCTTCACCTAAAGCCGAGATAAGAAAACTCAGATGTTTACTCTCGTCGTGTTGTAAGTACCAACCCAGCTTCATCTTTTAATTCTCCAGGAGTAGCGAGATCACCGGCAAATTTTGAAGGAAGATTCAAACTTCTAATTCAACTTCATTTGATTTTTTATAATCGTTAAACCTCCCCATTTCATACCACCCGTTACCTGGTGGGAAGGAACGATCAAGTTTTTGTTGCAACCGCGTTTCAAGCCACCCGTCATCTGGCGCGGTATTGCAGAAAAAAAATAATTAACCAATTTTTATTGTCTTAATTTAAAGACACTTTATTTTATTTGTATTTAATTATTGAAATTGCGTTTCAAGCCACCCGTCATCTGACGTTAATTTCATAATTAACCAATTTTTATTGTCTTAATTTAAAGACACTTTATTTTATTTGTATTTAATTATTGAAATTGCGTTTCAAGCCACCCGTCATCTGACGTTAATTTCATAATTAATCAATTTTATTGTCTTAATTTAAGATACTTGATTTCATTTTTATAATTGAATATTATAAACTTGTGTTTTTGTACATTTACACACTGACACAAACGAACACTTGGAGTAGACACTGAACAGTACATACTTTCCTGTCAAAATTCCAAAAAACTACAGAAAATATTTCTTAAGGAAGGTTCGCTCACCTTTCGAAAGACTACCTGTAATAGAGGAAGATTCTGATATGTCTGAGGGACAGTCACAACCTGGGGCGGCAAACCCGATCCCGAGCAACCCTTTTAATGATCCTAACTTTGTAGATTATTTTATTTCTCAAAGAATCCAGGAGTCCCTCAGAAACTTAAATGTCAATCAAAATACTAGGGACCAAGTCCCCGAATTTAAAAAGAAACATGCGGACATGATCCCGACCTTTGAGGGAAACCCAGGAAAGCTCCGGAAATTTTTGGATACATGTGAATCTATAGCTAATAGGTTCATAGATGATGAAGATCCCACAAATTATCAAAATGAAGAGGTCCTTAAGACCATTATGTCCAAAATACAGGGACCAGCCTCGGATATGCTAGATAATTACTCACTTACGGACTTTCCTAGTATTAAAACTGCATTGCTAGAGACGTACTCCGACAAACGGGACATATTTACTTTATGTCACGAACTAACTGGACTGAGACATAGGGAGAGCGAAGATCCTTTTCAGTTTCATAATAAAATTAAAGCAAAACTAAATTTGGCTATTGCTTGGATTAAAAACCATGAAACTGAAACGAAACAAGAGATATTGATCGAGCACTACCAAGATATTAGTCTACGGACGTTACTCTTGCACCTACGGGAACCGCTCGGAAGTCAACTTCGGAGTAGGAAACCGAAAACGATGGGCGAAGCCCTTTCGATACTAACGAACGATTATCAAATCATGCAGTATCAAAAGGGTAGACTCGATCGGAACCCCAACACAAACCGGCGATAAAACCGGAAAATAAAAATACGACTCCGGCAACCAAACCGTCATATTATGGCCAAGGATTTAAGCCCAAAACATTCCCAAATAAAACCCAAAATCAAGTGCCATCCAAGCCCTTTACCCCCAATAAAAATAACACTTCACAAATCACAAGGCCCCAACAGACTCAAGTTCCAAGTCAAGGAACGTCCAATTTTGCAAAGTCGACTCCAATGTCTTGGCAAACAACTCGACCGAATTTAGATTTGAACAATGTGGAAATTCCCGAGGAAGAAAGTATGGGAAGTTCTGACCCCGAATACAACGCGGAAAATCCGGCCGATGAGGACTCTTTTTTAGAGGAGGAGTCCGAATCGCTACATTCTCCCTAATACATTTGAAACCAAAAGCTGGACAAAAACTGCCATACATAGTATTTCCGAAGCATAAAATTAGAATCCTGTTGGACTCCGGAAGCACTTCAAGTTTTGTGCATCCAGAGGTCATTAAAAAATTTTTCCCCGACAAAATCATAACAGAGAAATTTCAAGTTAGGTCAATCCACGGATTGTCATATGGGAGCAATAGTGCAAGGATCCCATGTGGCGAAATGTTCAAAATTAAAAACCTAAATCTCCTTTTTAGAATTCACAAATTCCATAGCCGATTCGGATTGCTATTAGGTACAGATAACCTTGAGTTACTTGGCGCTCATATTGATTATGAGAACAAGTTACTGATAATAAAAAATTTCAAAATCCCTTTTAAATATCACTACGTTGATCAAGAAATAAATAAAAAACCGATCTATGAACAAAAAATACCACCTAGGGCAATTTCGCAGATTAAAATTCCCGTACGATGTGATTCAACAAAAAAGGAAGGAGTAATTCCATATCTGAAACAAAATTCACTAGAAATTCCTGAATGCCTGGTCAAAATTCAAGATAAGGAATGTTACGTAGGAATTTTAAATAATAGTGATTCTGAATGTAATTTCAAACTGTTTGAACCCATCCAAGTTGAAGAAATCCCCATTTTAGACAAAGTGAAAAGTCCAAATGTGAATTATTATGATACGCAAAATTATGTATTTGACCCCACTAATATTCGAACGGATCATATGAACGAAGAAGAAAAGAGACAAATTTTGAACTTAGTATATCAGTACAAAGATTTGTTTCATTGTGAAGGAAACACCTTAACGTGTACTAATAAAGTCCAACATGTAATCCGTACCATTGACGAGATCCCCGTGTATACCCGCAATTACCGATATCCCGAGGTATATAAAAAGGAAATTGATAACCAAATACAAGATATGCTCAAACAGGGAATTATTCAACCCAGCTCTTCACCTTGGAATAGTCCACTCTGGCTCGTACCCAAAAAATTAGATGCATCCGGCAAACAAATATCGACTGGTTATTGATTACCGCGGACTCAACAACAAGACAATAGACGATAAATACCCACTTCCAGTCATAAATGATTTGCTCGACAAACTTGGTAGGTGTATGTACTTCACTTGCCTTGACCTCAAAAGCGGTTTTCATCAAATTCCAATGCATCCGGATAGTATTGCCAAAACTGCTTTCTCTTCGGAAAATGGTCATTGGGAATTTAGTAGAATGCCGATGGGTTTAAAAAACGGACCTCCTAGTTTCCAACGGTTGCTCGACAATGTATTACGCGGTTTGCAGAATGAAATTTGCACTGTTTTTATTGACGATGTTATCATCTATAGTACAAGTCTCGAAGAACATATAAATAGTCTCAGAAAAGTTTTTGACAAACTCCGTGAAGCTAATTTGAAAATACAATTGGATAAAACGGAGTTCCTCAAAAGAGAATGTGTCTATTTAGGACATCTTATCACCCCTGAAGGAGTTAAGCCAAACCCCCTCAAAACCGAAGCTATATCCAAATATCCGATTCCCACAACTCCAAAACAAATTAAGGGTTTTCTCGGACTACTGGGTTATTATAGAAAATTTATTAAAAATTTTGCCCAAATAACCAAACCATTAACCCAATGTTTGAAGAAGGGAGCGACGATCGATCCTCAAAACCCCGAGTATAAAGAGTGTTTTGAGAAATGTAAAACTCTGCTCATAAATGATCCGATTTTACAATATCCCGACTTCTCGAAGCCCTTTAACCTTACAACTGATGCTTCGAACATTGCGTTAGGCGCGGTTTTAAGCCAGTGCACTAACGGTGCTGACTTACCTATAGCGTACGCTAGCCGGACTCTGAATGACCATGAACGCAACCTCTCTACCATCGAGAAGGAATGCCTTGCATGTGTCTGGGCTACACAATACTTTAGACCATACCTTTTTGGCCGAAAATTCAAAATTTTTACTGACCATAAGCCTCTTCAGTGGTTATTTTCACTGAAGGAACCCAATTCTAAATTATTCAGATGGAGGCTTAAATTAGAGCAATATGATTATGAGATCCACTACAAAAAAGGATCCACTAATCAAAATGCCGATGCCCTTTCCCGAGTGGAAATTAACATCAACGAAAATTCACCTGATGTTGAGCAAATTGTTCAAGATGCTCTCACCGGGGATAGTCCTCCAACTCCACTCATGAATGAAGTACTGGGAGAACTAAATGATGCCGTAAATAATTCATCGGAATCAATGGTCGTCAATGTGGACGAGAACGCCAGTGATTCAGCGTCTTTAGCTCCCACTGTTCATTCTAATTACGAGGGAAACACAATACTGAATATTCCTATAACCGAAAAACCTGTTAATTATGGAACTAACCAAATCATCATTGTAGTAGCCGACAGAGAAGAAATCAGAAACCCTAGGATTGAAAATATTTTTGAAAGAATCACTAGAATAACAGTAACGCTTAGGAAAAATAATCTTGAATCAGATATAATTCACTTTGTGAAAACCTACATAGTTCCGAAGAGAAAATATTCCTTATTTTTTGTCAATGATATCTATGAAGAATTCAGCCGAATAATGATAAGAAATTTCAAACATTCTGAAATAAGTTTCGTCAAGTGTTCCGCTAGGCTAGAAGATGTCACAGATCCAGAAACAGCTAGGGAATATATCCAACAACAACATATAGGGAAAACCAATCATCGAGGCATTACTGAGACCTTAGAGAAACTTAAGAGGAAATATTTTTGGCCGAATATGAAAACCACAATCCAAAATTATATTAATAAATGCGAAATATGTCTTGCCTGCAAATATGACAGACATCCCATTAAACCAAAGTTAAACGTTACCCCCACGCCTTCTAGACCATTCGAAATCCTACATATCGACAAATTGTCTTTGGAGAAATCCAAGTTTTTAACAATCATCGATTCATTTTCAAAGTATGCCCAAGCCTACATTCTAAAATCATCTAATAGTATTGACACAGTCGGAGCCCTTCTAAAATTCTTTTCCCACCATGGGATACCAAAAATGATCGTGGCCGATAATGGAGCAGAATTCGGTAGCTCATTGGTCAAGGAGTTACTAGAGACCCACAAAATTCAAGTTCATTACATTTGTTCTCAAAACCCAAATTCGAATGGATTAATAGAAAGATTTCACTCGACTCTAATTGAACACGTTAGAATACTGTCAAATAGAGACGAATTCAAAAATGAAAGCATAAAAAATAAAGTTAACTATGCACTAATAGCTTATAATAGTAGTATCCACTCTGTTACAAAACTAACGCCATTCGAAGTAATAAATGGTCATGTAGAGAACGACCCTTTACTAGAAGCCGACTTAGAGAAAAACTTAATGACGAATTTTATAGACAAACATCGAGACAAAGTAAAACTAATTTATGACATAATCAAAGAAAGAACTCAAGCCCAAAAGGAACGTATTGCTGAAAGAAGGAATCAGGATAGAGAGGAAGTTCCAGAATTACCCACAGAAATATTTGTAAGAACTAGACAAATTCAAGATAAAACTAAACAAAAATATCATAAGGAAACCTTGCAATCAACCAATCCCGAATTAAAAACCGCTCAAATAGTTCCTCGACACCATAACACACAAGGAAAAATTCATACGTCTAATATAAAAAGACCACGCAAACAAACTACGAGTGACTTACCCACTGACACTTCACCTCGTGAACCTGTTCCAGGACCCTCCTCTTCTCAATCGGAAGCTCCGAGGTGAGAAATATAACAACTAATCAAGGGATACTGCCTATTCTATTAGGACCAGCCCGACTTATAAACTCCCAACATACTCTGGTTCACCATTATAAAATTGACAGCTTAATAGATGAATTTTACGAACTAACCTCACAGTACGAAAATCTGTTGAATAAGATCAAAGTAAATCAATTCCAGGTCAGACAGACAGACGAATATTGTAAATTATTAAATTATACTATTAGTATTATTAAGGAAAAAATTACCCACATTAATGTTAATCAAGGTAGAAAAAAAAGGGGATTAGTAAATGGGTTAGGTAATATAATTAAATTTATAACTGGCAATCTAGACGCCTCTGACGGTAAACGTTATGAAAAGCTGTTTACTCAAATTAAGAATAATGAAATAACTGTTCAGGATCAATTGGATTCTCAATTCTCACTCATTGCAGATCTGATGTCCGATTTTAATTCGACCATTCAAGACATTCGTTTCAATAACGAGCAAATAAAAAACAAACTGTTAGAAATTGATAATTTCATGAAAATTAGTTCTAATCAGGCTCTCGCTGATTCCATAAAGGAAATACTCAACCTTCAACAACTAGTATTTAATGTGATACTGACAATATTCCAAGATATTGAGAATTCAATAACATTTTGCAAATTGAGAACATTACATCCTAGTATAATTGGAACGCATCAGCTGTTTGTAGAACTCCAAAAATTGTCAAATACTTACGGTTCCAAATTACCTTTAGAAATAAAGTACGAAAATATTCTAGAAATAGAATCCACTATTCAAGTTACTTGTGCAATCAAGGACGATGAAATAATGTATTTTCTCAATCTACCGTTGTCCGATGGGTTACAATACCACTTGTACTTTTTACGACCAATACCCACACTTAGGCAAAATCAGTATGTTTCTATATTTCCTAAGATAAATTATCTTCTCAAGTCTAAGTCAAATAATACAACAATACCCCTGTCAGATAATTGTCAAAGGGGTAGTATCATTCATTGTAGTAAAAAATTAATATCAAACCAGAATGTTAAATGTGAAGAAGAAATACTTAGTTCCAGTACTGCAGAACATTGTGAATACGTAACAGTAAACATTGAGGATAATTGGATTGAATCAATTCCAGAATCAAATCAGCATCTAGCAGTCTTCCCCTTTGGAGACAAAATAGAAATAAATAATAGGCATGGTTCGGAAATAGTGGAATTAAAAGGTATATTTTTAATTTCGGAAGGTAACAGTAGGATGTATTACAAGGGACAACCCCTTCATTCAGAAAGTGAATCATTAGGCCAACCTAAATTATTAACCGACTTAAATTTTGAAATTAAAGACTCACAAATGTCAAATACAACGCTTACTCTAAAAGAACTCAGTTTCAAAAATGTCAAACTAAACAGAGTAACACGTCTAGAGCCATTAAATATAATTGAATATTTTGTTCCAAGCTTTTGGACTATAATTTTGTATCTTCTTATTATCATGTTTATTACTTATACCATAATTGCGTATTGTAAACAGAAGAGTAAGCTAACCGCAACGAGAACATGAAGGCCTTGCTATTTATTCAAGTCTTTTCTTGTGAAAATTTAGTTTATTTTTAATTTTCTAAATTTTCAGCTTAAGGAGGGAGGAATTATGTGATCCTCTAACATAGGGAGGAAAAATAATAAAACTAATGCCTTCAGCAGTTCTCCCCTCCTAGTGGAAGCACCTCGCTTCGGACCTCCCGAAGCTCGGGGCAGTCGCTGTTGGGCAATCTCTCGTGCGGTACGTTCCCTCTCTGTACGTAGTCGTGTGTGTTTCTTTTCATATTTTAATAAATTGTATTCGGGAATTAAACGATTGTTTTTTAAAAACCGATTCCCGATTAAAGGACATTTAAGTTATATATATATATATATATATATATATATATATATATGTGTATATGTATATATATATTGAAAATTGCGTTCCTGCACCAAAAGATCGAGCTTTCCTAATAAAGGGATGAATTTGTTGGTTAGCAATTTTTGAGCATATTAAATTGGTCAAATTTCAAGAATGTGCTAGAAGAATCACTGAAAATAGCTAAAAAGGGCTAGAAAATGATAATTTTATATTTTCAACAGATTTTTAATCAAAAATAGGTTGATAAACAGTGAACCAGAGCATTAAACATTTTTTGCACAAAATTATGCTGAAAAATGTATTAAATTTTTGCTGAAAAATTGGTAAAAGCTAAGAAAACTAGCTAAAAATCCAGAGTATTGGTTTTGTCTCGCTAAAACTGGCAATTTCGTAGCATTCAATGAGCATTGAACGATCTTGCAAGACTGGAATGATATTAAACGTTTAAATTTTTGTTTGTGTTGGTTGAAGATGTAGGTTCTATGTTAGGGCGACTATAAAATTCGAATCCTTCGTCTTCCTCACATGCAGAACACGGACGAGTATGTCATTCCCTCAACCTCCATTCACTTATTTTACCACAGGTTTGACCTCACTAACTTTTTCTGTTAGTTACCAACCTATTTCGTCTGTAATTTGTTTAAAAACGGAAGTTAGTGAAATCGTTGTCTATTTCCACGAAAAATAAAAAATTACAATGTTAAATCGATTTCGACGGTTAGGCCATCACCAGTAACAATAATTATTGTTTGTTACTGATGATGGCCTAACCGTCGAAATCGATTTAACAGTGTAACTCTTTATTTTTCGTGGAAATAGACAACGTTTTTCACTAACTTCCGTTTTAGCGAATTTTTGAAGAAAATTAAGCTATTGCTCTCGCCTCAAAATTTGTAGAATGTGAATTTTTGAAAAAAAATTATGCAGAAATCCGTTTCGGGCTATTCTGAATCATATTCTGAAGTTTAACGCATTTTTTTATGTATGTATATATGTATGTATGTATGTATGTATGTATGTATGTATGTATGTATGTATGTGTCATTCCAGACGATAACTGTCCGTAGAATTGTGCTAGAAACTTCAAACAAATTTTAAAATGTTAAGGGCACAAAACGAAAGTTCAAGTTCGTTGGCCAGCATGATCGGATTACATCTTCGGGTTGAAATTTTCAAAAATGTTGTCGAAAATTTCAAAATAGCCTGTTTTTTGCGATTTGTTGTGCGAAATTATTTTTTCAGCATACTAACATGTGGTATATTCGGAATCAGCGTAAAATTTCCTATAAGAATATGTATCAAGTTTCCAAAAATTTCAAAGTTGAAAAATCAGTCAAAAATCGAAATAATGCCGTTCGCTGGTTGTAAAAATCGGTAATATTCTTCAAAAATTCGCTCATGGGGTCATGCTGCATGACTGGACTTTTTGACATTTTCATGTCTTTCATATGGCACATAACAAAAAAATCGTCACGAAAAAAATTGTCCCAAGTGGCCACAACTATGATTATGACCATCAGAAATGACGTTGACCATTCATAGGTAAACACATGAAAATGTCCCAATGCGTTGCAGACTCGTATGCAAGCGTCTGAACCATGAATGAGTTTCCCTCGTCCCGTTCAACTGTTTTCACTTACAACCCGGCCGTTGCTGGGGGTTTTGCATAAGGATTGACCAAGTTGGTTTTTGGCGATTTATAAGCTTTTAAATGGGTTTCCACAAATTCGTCGCGAGTGATTTAGTTCGTGTAATTTGTTTTACCAAACTGTCAAGTTATTTAGGTACCTGCTTTTTTTCCATGTGACCTTTTGAAGTCAATGAGTACCATCTATAATGCCAGTGTTTTTTTCAAGTATGAATGAAGAAATGATATTTTCGTGTATAAGTTGAAGAAGAATAATTATTTTTCAAAAATGAGTTTATTATGTTTATGGCCAACTATATAATTTGTTTATTAAGAATTGTGAAGAAAAACGTGTTTGCCGAGTTTTATTTGAGTTTCTTTGTTTTTATTGTAGTGAACCATTCACGAATAGTTGAGAAAACAGGATAATAATCATGGAAAAACGTGGTCGATCAACTGACAGCTGCGTGAGCGCCTCTGTGACTCACGTTGGCGCAAACGCATGAAGGTTGACGACTTTGCTGAGCAGCTAGCCAGATTTTGGTCGCTCCTTTAGCTTGGATATTGCTGGAAATTTCCGTGATACTTAATTATCTTAGCTCGCAAGGTCTGCTCATTACACTCTAAGGTGCTTAATTCCAGCGTCAAGCAGAAGTACCGTCAAGCCCAGCAGAAGTGAAGTTTTTGACATAACATTTATCGGTCTCGTCACTGGCGTGCACATAATTCCGCGTCGAATACTTTGTGGTAGCTGGGGTACCACCGGCTCATCAGTAGCTGGAGATGAGGGAAAAGTCCCACGGCTGTTTACCAGAACAAAATCCTGGATAGGCAGCTTGTAGTGAAGCCCCAGGTGAAGATATTGATTGGCAGGAAGCGTGTCCATGAGAATACGTTTCTGCGAAAATACATATATATAAGGCATACCCCATTACCCACAGCCTCTACCTCCTCTGCTGCCAATTAGACGCAAATCCTCAGAAGCATACCTGGGCCGCTCTCGCTCTTTATCAAGTTAACATACATATTATACAAAGTTTGTTTCTCTCTCTCTCTCTCTCTCTCTCTCTCTCTCTCTCTCTCTCTCTCTCTCTCTCTCTCTCTCTCTCTCTTTCTCTTTCTGAGAAAAGAAATTGAGATTATTGTCAGTCGACCCTAAAAATATGTTCATAAACCTCATCCATTAGAAGAGCGTTGGAAGAAATTAAGCCATCATCTTTTCATTTTGTATTCTGTTGTTATTCCACTCTGCTTAATGAATGTTGATATATTTTCAAATAATACGTACTGTCGAAGCTAAATTAAAATTAGTTTCATGGAAGAAATGAGATGACGGATCATCCCTGGTTCTAGAAATGTAAAAAGATAACAAGTCTCGGAAAGGCTCATCTTTGTCCAAATCCAAATCAGGATTCTCATCTTCATTTCAGATCAAAGCCGGGTTCATTCCCATAATACAGAAGCTCCTATAACTTAACAGCTAATTAATTGTTTTTTCTCTTCGAGGAAAGAATAATCATATTAGCGAAAAATTTATCCTTATTAGCAAGTTCTTCAGAAGGAGGTACCTCCATTTCAGCCCACGTACATCAGTGACCCAGCGGTGATTTTCCATGATCAATACTCAACAGAATGAGATTGCCATCAACTATTTGAGTTCTGGTTCTGGTTATAGAGAGCAGCTAAAATAAAGTAGCTTTTCTTGCTAGGGAAAAAGTGGTGGAAATGCGGAGAGGTGATTGATGTTGGGAACGAATATATTGATAGGTTAATATCGCCAAGCCTGATTTTTTCTTTTAAAATTGATTGACGTGTTCAGTTACTAATTGCCATTTTTTACAGAATTAGGTATCCATTTGGTCAAAAATGCTGTACCAAAACGACTTATCTTCATACATCTGATAAGTTAGAGTAGTTGCCGAAATATACTCGTACATTTGTAGGTATTGGTTTGACAGGATTTCTGAGTTAAAACGGAGCTCTACATAAACAATTTTGTGATCTTATTGGATGGGGGGGGGGGGGGGGGACCTACTTATCTTATAGTTCAGTAAAAGATAGTTCCAGTCATGTTCCATAGTTCCATTCAAAAAAGATTTTGGAGTTTTAGTTTTTTGAAAGCTTTTACCTTTTTTCGGTAAATATCAATGACATTTAGTACATATATCAATAGAAGTTTGTGCATAAGTTCGGAAATGTTCTAGTTAATTGTTAATAAATTTATTTTGGCTGAAAATTTTACATTCAACAATTTTTCGCCGTTTTAAGCCAATTTTAGTGATTTGTATAGCACATTTTTTGAAATTTGTCCAAATAAATGTGCTCGAAAAATGCTGGCTAATAAATTCATTCTTTCGTTTGGGCTTGATTTTTTGGCCCAAGAACGGAATTTCGATCTCAGACCTAAGAAGAGTTTTAAATGCTAACTTGGACTTCATCACCGAATCCTAGAAAACCAGCTAAGATAAAAGTACCATGGAAAGCTGAATTACTTTTCTTTTTAGCAAACTTTCGTACAAAATGAAGCTAGGTACTGCAATGGCTCCAAAAATTTTAAAATCAAAATTTTCGAAAATTTTCTTTATTGAAATCCGTTTTGCGACACTCTGAGACAAATCCTAGAGTTAAACGCTTTTTCATATATATATATAAGTATTTATTACCTGTATATTTATGTTTCATTCTAGACGATAGCTCTCTTTAGAATTGAGATAAAAATTCCGTTCAACGCCAAAATGAAGCTTTTTAAACTAAAGGATGAGTTCTTTGGCCAGCATTTTTTCAGCATTAAATTGGTCAAATTTCAAAAAATGTGCTAAAAAACTCAATAAAAATGGCTGAAACGGCTAAAAATCGTTAAATTTATATTTTATAGCAGAATTTTAGTTAAATGAAGTTTATTGACAATGAAGTAGAACATCAAAAAATTTATGCAGAAATTTATATTGAAAAATTTAGTTTAATTTCATTAATATTTGATAGAAAATTGATAAAAACTGCAAAAAAAAGCTAAAAATCCAAAATATTTTTTGAATTGCCGTAAATTATTTAGAACAAGTTTTTGGCCACAAAATTGGTAGTTACCTAGTTAGCAATATTTTCTTATATACAGTCCTGAATTTCCAAACCATTTTAACGAGGTATCATGCGATAATTTACGAAAATTCGTTCATACGATCATGTTGCATGACTGAAACTTTTGTGTTCAAATTTGTGGATATCACGGAGGGAGGTGTGTGGAATACATTTTTAAATTCATATTTTAAAAATTTAAGTTTTTGGATTTCATGAACACTTGAGACTTAGTAATCCGTGAATTCGTGATGAATACTCGTGAACTGATAATATGACCTTCAAATGAGCTATTATATCGCTGATTCCTAAAACACGATACAGATAAAATGGACATGAATTCACAAACAAATCATACCCTCAGAATGAATGAAATAGAAAGCTGCGATTGGCATTACTCAATAGTTTTCTCGCCACGCCAACACCTCAGAGGATATCGTCCAGTTTATTTTCCAAGAGGAAATTTTCATGAGGAAAGGCGCCAACTATGTTTACATTTTGCTTCATCACTACTGGAGGTAGAAAAGCTTTGTGTTCGTGATTATTAAATAAATAATTCTAATAGCAGAACACGCAGATCAAAAACTTCGTCTAGAACTATATCTTCAATAATAATGAACATATGTAAATTATTCCAAACAGATAATTTACATATTGTTGATCCTAACATTAATTTATGGAGTTGGTTTCAATTAGCATTTTCATAGTGTTGCATTCGAAAAAACTGTTGTCCTTCGAAATCAGAATTTCCACTTGCTTTTTGCGTTTCAGGGCTTGCTGATCAATTTACATAGTCCTAGACGACGGGGCATGCCCCCAACAAACTATACCATAACTTATTATACTTTGGAAGCAAAAATGAAATGCCTGCAGAAGCCCATTTTCACTCATCTTTTGTTTTAACATTCTTAAAAGAAACAACACCGAATTGCAGCGTTTTGCTAATTCTGAACACTGTTGCAACCAATTAGATTTTGGATCCACATTAAACCCCAAAACCTGACTGACGGTGGGTTAAGAGGAACATCTTCATTTGAAATGTATAACAGTATGAACAAGTTATATCATATTCACATAAATGTTTAGTTTCTTCCCCACCAATCTCGCTATAATACAAGAAAAGTGCCATCTGCAAACATAAAAATCTCTCCCCTCACAACTAATTTAATAAGTGGGTGCGTTAGAATTTTCAAGACAAATTCGTATACTTACGTGAATTGTTTATTCAGCACAGAAGAAATCCGATCACAATTATCACCCTACCTGTCACACACGTGTAGGCATATAAAATGCTGTTTCAATTTAACAAATACATACGATAATTACAGTAATTTTCTATCTAAGCTGTTTATTATGAGCCTGTAAGCGTCCCATTTGATCCTTGCATAGACTGCCATGCTCAACTATTTCACAGTGGAAAATCTATGGGCAATTAGAAAATTGGACATCAGTACGTACTGCTGAGGCGCACGAGCATTTACGAGAAGAAAAAAAAAGTTTCAGTCATGCAGCATGATCGTATGAGCGAATTTTGATAAGTCATCATATTTATCATATTATGTTAAATTATTTGAAAATGTGAGCTTTTCCAGCGCAAAGAAAATGTTAACCATTATTTTTATTGTAAAAAACATGATCTAAATAATAATATGTTATTCAAAAAGTGCTTTTAGATTTCTCGCTTTTTTGGAAGTTTTTATGGATTGTACCTATAGCAAATTTTAATGAAATTTAAGTACATTTTTCCGCATAATTTTGTTAATAAATTATTTAATGTTCATTTTTATATTTTATAAACTTTATTTTAACAACATTCTGCTAAAAATTATGAATTAAACAATTTTTAGCCGTTTTTAGCCATTTTTAGTGATTTTTTAGTAGGACATTTTTTTGAAATCTCACCAATTTCACGTGCTCAAAACATGCTAGCAAACAAACTCATCCTTTTGTTTGGAAAGCTTGATTTTTTGGCGCAAGAATATAATTTTTAGGTATCTCAATCCTAAGGAGAGTTATCGTCTGGAATGCCACACACACACACTCACGCACACACACACACACACACACACACACACACACATAGGGATAAGGGAAGTTGCAGGACGAGGAGGAAGAATGGGATGAAAGGAAGTGCCCCTATAGAATGACCACCAGTTCAAGTAAGAACCCCTCAGGACGCGGGTGGTGATACCACGGAGTACTCCTGCAGAGATGCCCAACTCGAGTAACTCCGTGGCGCTTTTCCCGCACCACACCCCGCGCCATGACAAGGTCGCAGCCATGACCTTGATGTTATTAGGTGCCACTCCTTTTAGCTCAGATATCGCCTGTCGCAGATCATTTCTATCATATTTACTTTTCTTAGCCCGCCAGGTCTGCTCCATGTCCACGCTGCCACTGACAACCTGGACATCCAGGATAATGGCAGACCCATCGGGCTTGACAGCAACGATATCCGGCTTCTTGCCCCGGTCACTCGGCATGTGATATAGTCTCTCTCTCTCAACAGCCCAACCGCTGGATGACAGAGCGCCTGCTATCTGCTTGGCAACCGCATCATGACGGAGAATGCGGCCACCGTGAGTACGAGGACACTGCTGCACTACATGATACAGGTTCTCATTTTTACCCCGACAGGCACGGCAAAGGGTATCCACTGTCCCACGACTACTCCTCGAACACCTCACCGAGGTGGCCAATGTGGCCACCCGGACGGCATGAAAATGGCGGTAGTCGCGGGCCCCAATGCCCTCTGAAGCCCATTCCACCCACTGGGAAGAAATGGGAGATTCAGAGCACTGTTGGAGTTCTTTACCATCTACTGACTCATGCAGTGCAGCAGCGAACTCAGCAGATGAGCTGGGTTTGGGAGCAGTTGGTGTTGCTCGGTCGCACCACAACAACTGCTGCTTGACAAAGTCAAGGTCAGCAGCAGTGCGAGCGACCTCCCAGCTCGAGCCCCTAAGGGCGAGCAGGCGCTGGCGGCGTAAAGATGGTATACTAGCTGAGAGAGAGACAATACCGAGCCCACCGGCCTTGACCGGTGCATGGATATAGGCACTTGGGACACCAGGTGGAAAGCCTAGCCAAGAGCGCACAGCAGAGCGAACTTCACGATCTAACTCAAGCAGCCTCCCCGCAGTAAGCCTGCCAAAGACTAACCCATAGGTCAGCTTTGGCAGTAAGTACGTGCGAAGGAGGCGCAGCTTCTGCTGTGGCTTCAATGGAGCCTTGGTGACACGAGCTAATGCTCCACCAAGGTCCACACGGCTTGCGGCTATAGTGGCCACACCCATGAAGTCGACCCCAAGGTACCGCCAGACCTCCAACACGGATCGGGCAGGGATGGAAGTTTGTCCTAAGACAAAACACTCCTCATCCACTACCTTCACCTTATGCTGGCGACCCGACGGGACCAAGGAGACCGACCCACACTTAGCTGGGTTGACCACCAAACCACACCTGGCTAGCTGCTCAGCAAATGCGTTGAGGGAGATCTGCAAGCCCTCACGGGTTTCTGCGAGTAGGATGACATCATCAGCAAAAGCTAATGCACC
>CM061051.1:21734772-21911301 GCA_030762985.1 Adelphocoris suturalis
CCTACAGAAGTTAAACCTACCCTTAGAGATCTACCGTTTGCGAGCGAAGCGAGCAACATCCCCTACAGAATTAAACCTACCCTTAGGGATCTACCGTTTGCGAGCGAAGCGAGCAACATCCTCTACATGTTTCAAATGTAATACATCGCATGTGTACAGCCACACCTTGTGACCGAAGCGAGCAACTTAATTATTCTATACATGCCACACTTTGCAAGCGAGGTGAGCAACGTCCCCTATATGCCACACTTTGTGATCGAAGCGAGCAATTTAATGGGGGGTCCAGGGGGCTTGCCCCCCGGCTGGACGTGGAGGCGAGCGTAGCGAGCCGGAGCGGCTAGTAACATATAATGAATAAAAACTGAGTGTTGCACATACGAACATGAAATTTGTTTCTTCCAGTCTTACAGAAATGGAAATGTATTATTACTTATATTATAAATATCTGACATGTTTCAGTGGATAATTATAGGACGTAATTATGTATTAACATACGTGCAAGGCGTTACTTGAGAATGAAAATCATGTACTAGAAATACTCTACTTAAGAACTTTAAAAGACTTGTATATGTATTATATATGATAGGAAATGCGATACTTTATCTGACTATTATGAATATGGCTAGTTGCTTAGCGTATGTATAGGGAGTTACTCTAACATAAGGTACTCAGAGGTATGAAAAGAAATGAATTGCTTTACATAGAACTTTGCTACTTTCAATGGGGTTACTATCAACGGCATAGATACCACGGCATAGTTACTGCGTTGATATCTAATTGCCCTTGGGCACAAAATAAACCAACATTGCTTCTATGAGCGTCAAAACAATGTTACTCTGCCAACCATAGTTACTCTCGAGCGCCAGTAGAATATTTCTATCTAGGACGGAATCTCGTACCTTAGAAAATTAATATGAACAAGAAATACAAAAGAAATATCGTTACTGGCAACGAATCAGATAGAAACTTGACTTATAAGAGTTGTCCCTAATTTTGAGTACCTATACTACTGTTCAAGCTTCCTACCCAATTTTATTGGCCAATGGGGAAAAAGTTCACTCACTAATGATCGCGTTGAATTTTCCAGAAGGTGCGAAATGCGTTGCTTGGGGAGAAATATGGGGGTTTCCATTATCTATCTACTAGCACGTGGGAAGGGACCGAGATGGATGGGGCTGTCAAGTACACAAGGGACTTTATGAGGAATCACACCTCCCAAACGGGTTACTGGGATTGAGCAATAATGGACACTGTAAACACTATGGGACTTACTGTGGGTACTCACAACTGTTTTACAACTGGGGACTTCTTAACTGTGCATGAACTGACTGTAGACTGTGTGGCTGGCCTTTCTCCAACCACTCCTGTAGCTGTACACCGGCCCGTGGTTCCCTCCTCCGCCGCGCAGCGGCGATAGTCTCCCCTTTTATCAGACTGGGCTTTTATGATCGCTCCAACCGGTAAATGTACGGATTTATCCGTATGCCAAGAAAAAATAGATTTATTGGTGAAGAGATAGCGTACCAATCAATCCCTTAGTAAAAATGAAGATTAGTTGGGCATGTAGCAGAATGATTCGTATAGTGTGGTGGTCTGGATGCTCGCAAGCTCGCATCTCAAAAAGGCATAACATCAAGTAGTCAATCCCTTAGTAAAAATGCAGATTAGTGGACATGTAGGTCAGAATAAAGTGTATAGTTTGGTGATCTGGATGCTCGCAAGCTCGCATCTTAAAAATACATAACATCAAGCAGTCAATCCCTTAGTGAAAATTCATATTAGTTGGACATGCAGGTCAAAATGACGTTTTAAAAGTATATTTCGGGAGTTGTACGAGCAATAAAAATTTGACCTATCAACCGGATTTGAACCCACAACCTAGTTATCCTAACGAGAGTTATCCTTACCTATTAGCTACGATTCGTCTATCGTTTGAGGAGACAATCACAGTACTTCACCATTCAGTAGGAGGGAGATAAAAGGGGAGACTAGCGCCGCTGCGCGGCGGAGGAGGGAACCATGGGCCTGTGTACGGCTACCGTCGTGTCTCCAACCCGCTGGCTCGGTGTTGGTGAGCTGGTAGTTTTTGTCCCCGTTGGTTGTTGGGGCCCACAGCATAGGACCCTGTGGAATAAATGGAGCACTGTGCATGGACGTGAGAGTAGGCCGGCTGTTTCCTGTTCACCCTGCGTTACGGAGGAAGAGCCCGACCCCCTCCGGGGGCGTAGGATTATCTAATGGCTCACACACTGATACCCTGGGTACATACATCATTCTGATCTACTAACTCTCATTCTTGTTTCACCTACATCACTTGTCCACGTTAACTACCCTTCATAACCAGCGCTTTCGGTAGTGTTTCCATCAGTCTTTTGTTCAAACCACCGGCGCTTTCATGTATTCTTATGGCTAGATTTAACTGGTGCTTTTGAGAGGTATTTGAACAATACACCAGTGCTTCTGAGTGGTAGCCAAGGAAAAGGTTCGCAATAGGCAAGGCAGGGGTAATAATTAAAATTGAAATGATAAAAATTTACCTATTTTTTGTTTCCCATTTTGGTTATGGGCACTGCGAGAGGAAGGGGCATCTGGATAGTCAATATTAGAGGATGTAGATAGTTCGAAACCTAGCAACGCTTACATGTGATTGAGAAGAATTATACGTTGAGTTTTTGATAATGAAATTTTCAGGTAGGTAGGTAACTTGCAGCCAAACCCGTTTCATTCGAGATAGGGTTCGAATTGTGGCTCTCGAAAGGAAAAGATAGGTCTTATTTTTCCATTCGCCAGTCTCCCCGAATGAAAAGAACTGGTTTACAGTGTCAGCGAATTTCGATTCCACTCGGTGAGCTGAGAATTTTGATAGCAAAACAACCCGGACATTTTTGAGAAAACAGCGAAATTTACCCTGGAACATTCCGAATTTCGGCATTCTCCTTAAAAGAAGGTAAAATCAATTGCCGTCTCATCAAATTTAGATTTTACTCGGCGTGCTGAGAATTTTGAAACCTAAACACTTTGGAAAATCTCGAAAAACTGCTAGAGGAATTCGTCCCAGGACATTCCGGATTTTGCCCATTTTCGGGGATGTTATGGCATAAAATGTTTCTGCTTGGCGTGTAGAAACTAATTCCGCTGTGGCTGTCATCGATTTCACCCATTTTAGGGAGACTGAAAAAATCCGGACTGGTCCGGGGTAAATTTGCGTAGGTTTTCCTGACGATTTCCGGGATATTTAGGTATCAAAATTCTCAGCTAGCCTAGGAGAATATAAATGTGCTGAGACGGTCATCGGTTACACCTTATTTGAATGAGACCAGCAAAAAACGCTTGCGACTTGATTAGGGAGTCTCCATCACACAGTTTGTGGTTTACGGTATCGTTTCTGAGGTCTCGCTGGGCAATTAAAGTTGAATCACCGTTGAAGTCGTCCGTTCCTAATGAACTGCATATCGTATGTCCAATATCCTGACGATTTCAAAATACTTGCATGTTGGCCTATACTGGTATATTCCACCATTTTGAAAAACCAACTTTTACTCTGAAATGTTCACTTTCATGGAATTATACATATTACCAACATTCATTGTCGAAGTCACAATCGTTACGTAGGCGATTTTTTCGAATACTGTAAAGATATTTCAACACGTATGAATAGAGAGGATATCACAACCCTGATTTTGCTGTATTATTATCCTCTTATGTTTTTCATGTATTGGTGTTGTTTTTTAAACTCAATAATAATGTACGTAGAATAAATTGTTTGGATACGAGTACCACCCACCTTTTTTTACTGGTTTTCATTTGAGAGTTACTACAAGTTGTCCCTCTTAAATCAACTTTAAAGAAATAAAGTTGAGATGTTTTTCATCCTGAAAGTCATTTTTTGTTACTTTTTCATCTGTTCAAATATGATATAAATGAGCTTTATGTGGTATCCATCCTACTAAACTGAAATAACGGTCAACTCGTTCTATAATATCCAGTTTGATTTCCGGTTTGGATTGAATGGGTGAGTATTACGTTTTCTCATTAGAATAACGGTTCCTTGTAAATGTTCTAATATTTTCATGCCCAATAATGCGTACGATAATTGCAAAAATTTTGATTGGTTAGGTAATGCTTCAAAAAAATACTTTCCTGAATCATTTGATGTACGGTACAGTCAAGGCTATGTTGGCTCAGGGCAGTAATATGAAGTTCGATTCCAGTGAGGTGGGGTAATACGTTCTAAGTTGAAAAATATTCGAATGATAAGTTTTCCTAAGCTTAAGCTATCGATAGTTTCGAGTCCGAATTGAAATAATCAGCAACACGTAATTTCTAAATTGTGAACATTCACCACTGAAAAACAAAGCGAGGAATGTTGAAAATGCCTCTTGTCAGAATCATTAGACACTGAGTACACATATTTCAATATACCGAGACCATGGATATTGAAACTACAGTTGTATATTATTTCAAAGCGTTTCTTTTACTCATTGAAGAAATCACAATATTATAACGATGATTCCTTATTGAAAAAGTTGTGAAAATTGTGCAGATGTAAGATACATCATGCTCGGACATCAGTTTTAGGAAATTCGCATCGGCAACACATAGGACCATGAAATACGTCTGAAACGTTGAGTGTGGCGCATAGCTTCCTCATATCCATACATGATTGAAATTATACCAGCTAATACGATGTCGTAGTTTTCGGTGCGATTTTTCCAATGTTTCACCAGTTGGGATTCACTACCGTGTAGACGTATTTTTATCCTGTCAATGTTCTAGCCCATATGGATAGCAAACGGATGAATACATTGCGATCCGTCGGTTATTTGGGATGATATCTAATGATTACAACAAAAAAAGAAATTGTTCGAGATCTTGTTTTTTCAATATTTCTGCCTTTGATTACTACCCTTTAGGGTCGATCAAAATTGTGAACGTTGTTACTGGCACATCACCGGCCGATGTATGATATTTGAGCCAAATTTCATCAACTTTGGTTCAGTACTTTTGGAGAAAATCTCTGAACGGCGTACGGCGGACGGACGGATTATTTTTTATTCGATTTTTAGATTCTGCGCATATTGAAACGTAGGTAAACCAACAAATTTTGAGAGCGGGTTAAAATTTTTTTTCTAGGTCGATTACAAAGGTTCATTTTTGAAAATAATAAACCAGAACTACCCATCAGAAAGAAGAGGTAAAATAGGTCACAATACTCCGCCACAAAATAAGCGCTGCCAGTTGGCAACATTGCCTTGGCGGTTGATCCTTATGTGCTTTGTGATAGTACTCATTATTAGACAACATTGTTACCGATCCCACAATACTGCTTCTGTGACAATGTCGATTTTGGAGCGTGGAATGGAAAATAAACTTTTGTAAAAGTTATGCTGTCATGTGATACATCGCTGGCGGGAGAATTTCCACGAAAACAGCGAGAACATCCGTACAAGCGAAGATACGCTCATATCCTGTTACAAGAGAATAAAGTGATTCTTCTTAGAATCGACGAGGTTTCGACTCCGTTGAATTATCAGAAGTAAGAAAACATAAAATGAATCCTCTCAACAGATGTTCCTCCTCTGTGATGAATTATGCGAACACAATGGAGTCTCTTAACTTTGTAGGTGGAATCTACATTAAGGTGAACAGATCCAAACATTTTGAATATGTAAGAGTTTTCTTGAGAAACAGCGAATATTTTTTAATTTTTCGGATATTAATAAAACACTTTCTATACCCCATTTTTAGTGATTCTTTTTTTAGCTATTTTTTTGGAATTTTGCCAATTTAATGTGAACAAAAAGTGCTGGCTAACGAACTCATCCTTTCGTTTGGAAAGACCGATTGTTTGGCGCAAGAGCGCAATTTTCATCTCCATCCTAAGAAGAGTTATCGACTAGAATGACACACACACACACACAAATTTTTTATTTTTTTTTTTATTTTATTTATTTATTTTTTTTTTAAAGAAAACTCCCCTCAAAGACGGAGGGGGCACGCCATTAAGAAAAAAAAAACGAAACAACTAAATTAAAAAGTGGGGAGGACGCCCAGGTTTACCCGACGCTGGCTCTAGGGATTAGGGAAGTTGAGGAAGATGGAGGAGGGAGAGAGGGATGAAAGGAAGTGCCCCTATAGAATGACCACCAATTAAGGTAAGAGCCCCGAAGGACGCGGGTGGTGATACCACGGAGCACTCCTGCCGAGATGCCCTCTGAAGCCCATTCAACCCACACACACACACACACACACACACACACACACACACACACACACACACACACACATCCACACACACACACACATCCACACACACACACACACACACACACACACACACACACACACACACACACACACACACACACACACACACACACACACACACACACACACACACACACACAGACACCACCTTTTTCAAAATACACACACCACACAGGACACACTCCTACATTTACACACTCACACAACACACACAAGCAACACACACACACACACACACACACACACACCACCCGACAATCACACACACCACACCTGCACAGGTCCTCGTTGGACACACACACACTCTCAGGTTCACACACACACACACCAACTCACACACACACACACACACACACACACACACACACACAACACGCCGGTGTGTTAAGATATCACACACACAACAACACACACACACCAACACACACATGCTACACACACACACGCACACGCACACACACGCACGCACACACACACACACACACACACACACACACACACACACACACACACACACACACACACACACACACACACACACACATATATATATATATATATATATATATATATGTATATACGTATGATGAAAAAGTGTTAAACTCTAGGATTCGTTTCGGAATGCCTCAAAACGGATTTCAATGAAGAAATTTTTCGAAAATTTGGATTTCAAAATTTTCCGTGCCATAGCAATAGCTTCATTTTCCACGAAAATTCGCTAAAAAACGAATTTATTTGCGAGTAGTGAATCGAGTGGTTTATTGTACTAGATTAGTATAGGTATAGGACTTACCGAATTGTGTTGTACTTACTGGGAACGGGCTTGCGAGTTGAGGGAAGAACTGCTTACCAACACGCGAAACCCTCCATGACCTCTGTTTTCTCATATCACTTTATTCTCGTACTACGGACAATTATTTTTCAGTTTTATGGGATAGGTTCCCATTATGAACCTCTCAAGAATATTTATCCACCCATATCCGGGGATAAATAGCAGGTCAACATGTTCCTATAGCCGGTTAAGTGGCTCATATTTTCTCTTTTACTTTCGGGAAGAGTCTGCAATAGTTTTTCTGGCTATTTATATTTTCCTGTTGGATGCAACCGGAGGGTACTAGCTTTCAGAGATTGTTGAAATTTATGTTTATTCGTTTAGAGTACCTCATTGTTTTATACCGGTTGAATTGAGTGGATGTGTATGTGGGTATAAATCGCTAGGTTCGTTAAAAATGCCCCGTTGTGAAGAAAAAAAAAACTACTAAAAAAACCTTAGGTTTTATGTGACATTTATTTACAATTTCTGAAGATGATTCCCATTATGAAACTTTGAAAATGGGTTACGACTTTAAAAGACACAGGAAAAGACTAGGATGGTACTCTCAACTACTTATAAATATTATTAAAATCTCAGTTCAATTTTTTTATTTTTTTCTACGGAATCTGTAGTATTGAATGGTGTTACGAACTTGTTAGTGGGTTAAATACTTATCTTCCTAGATCATTTTCAGGGAAGCGCAACTCCTATGCCGACCTAATGTAAAACATACCTCGAGGGTCCAGGCAAACCTGACATGTGATCTCGAAGATAATTTGTAGACTCCAATATGAAATACTCCCTCGGCCGTATTTAAAACTTCTGGAATCTAGGCGCACTTGATCATTGTCGACCTGTATAACGAATTTTTCAAATGAACTAGAGGGTCTAGACGGACCTGACACAGACTAAATTTAAGTCACGAGGTAGAAATGGTCATCCTTATGAAGTTCGGCGTGTCACGGCGTGTCATGGCGTGTCACCCATAGCTGCACGTGCCACGGTAGGTACTAAATACCGCATTTTCTGGGGATTTTTAATAGCGCAGTAATGGATCCAAGAACACCAGCTGCCACCTAAGTATTCTTAATTCAGATTAGGTATAATATAATATGTAAGGGTAGCAATAGCCAGAGGGCATAAATCATCAACTGTCATACCGTCATCAATTGAGGTCAGACCAACTGTACTAAGTAATATTTCGTAAGATCCTGGACTGAGGACCGCGCGCGTGTCATCATGTAAGTACTTTCATAACAAGTATTCTTTGTTACACATTTCTTCTTCTTCTCTGCTAATGATTCATTTCAAATAAGTAGTAATACGTTTTTACGCTTTCTATTTAGACTTTTTTAGTAAAAAATAAAATTATAATTTCAGAGTATTCCAACACGTATTTCCTCATATACAGTACCTAATCGCCTCAAAAGAATTAAGGTACCTCATTTCCTCGTAGACGTCAAAGATCCCAGATCAATCGGACAAATTCCATAGTATATCTCATGATTAGGTATCTAATGGAGATGGTGTGCACCCCATTCTTTTTGTTTTTTCTCAAACACGGAGAAACACCAGCGATATCACGCACCGACTTGAGCCAAAACAGAATGAATCTTGCTTCTTCATGGTCATTACCTGTACTCCGAGAATGGAATAAGAGATCGCTTCGCCATCGTGTTCAGCACAAAACAATCTTTGAAATGAGGCGTCACCCGGCAGAAAAATGGAAAATTTGTTTTCTCAGTAAAAAAACAATTTTTGAATTTTTTTCTGACTTTTATTTGTTTAAAACTTATGTCAAGCACCCCATAAACGCTCCCCAAGTTTCACTTCTAGTGGGCGGAAAATCAGGGGGGAGGCGGTTACTTCTCTCGAGAAAAATGGTCAGTATTCATTCTGTTTTGGTTCAAGTCGGAGTTTGATATCGCTGGTCTTTCTCAGTGTTTGAGAAAAAAACAAAAGGAATCCATTAGGTACCTGATCATGAGATTATTGTGAACTTTGTCTACTGGGGTCTTTGAAAACGTCTACAAGAAAAAGTGATCCCTTAAATCTTTTGCGGGGTGTATTTGAAACACTTTTTTTTTAAATTTAGGATCTTCTGGAATATATTGACGGTTTTTCTTTTTAGTTTTTTATTTCCAATAATGAAGTTTTGTAATCGACCTAGAAAAACAAAATTTCAATCCCCTCCGCAAAAAATCAGTTTTTTTTTCACGTTTCAAGATGTGTTGAATCCAACAATCGATATATGTATAACATTAAAAAATAGTAATACACTTAAATTCAGAAAAATCTGTCCGTCCGCCGTACGTTGCCGTCGTCCAGAGCTTTTCTCCAAAATGACATCTCCAATGTTTATAAAACTAGGGTAGAAAATCACATATGGGGTATAGTGTTTCTAAAACCTCGACATCGGTTTTGAACAACCCTGACGGGTAAAGATGAAGGGCTAAACTATTGAAAAATCAAGATAGGGTTTTTTTTTTTTTTCTGTCATTGATGGATACCATTTCAAAGAATCGAATGAAACCAGCCAGATCGCTATCCGTTCGTGTGTTTACTATCCATTTGGGCTAGAACTTTGACAGGAAAAATGAAAGTCAAAGTGGGAACAAATTAAAACTGGTGGAACATAGTAGAAATCACTTTATAAACTGCGAAGATCGTATCAGCTGAAATAATTCCAATGGAATCCTCTCTACATGAAATCGAGTTAATTATAACTTTTGTCACATAATACATAGACTCTGATGTATTGGTATAATTAAATACCTATCAGCTCTTGGAATGTACAGAGGCAATAGTAAAGTGTTGGCAGTTATTTAATTTAATTAACTTTCCCTTGGTAGGCGTCTGCGTCTATATTCAGTTATATTATTTAGATAATGTATGATTGACTACGTTTAATAATTATAGACAAGTGTGCTGTGTGGAAGAGGTATCTAATACCGAAATAATAAACAGTTTTGTGCTATTTTGCAGCGTTTTAAATTTATCTTTAAAATCTATGAATCTATTGCTCCATTGTTCAGTGATGTAATGAAAATATACTTGTGGTGGAAGGGGGGGGGGGGTCCGTTGGTTTCATAACACCTCAATAATTTTGTACACCGTCTCCGAATGTTTTGGCAAAACTTTCAAAGGTTACACGGAGGAGATAAGGCTGCGTGGTAAGCGAGATTTTCGTTGTCTCATTGTTTTCCTTTTGGAGCGAATGAGGACGAGAAAGATGGTGGAAGGGGAATCGGAAGGATAATCAGCCTAAGAAGAGGAGACGGGTGGTGAGTTGGGCTGGAATCGAAAGTGAGAGGAGGATGATAGAAGACGTCCCTTCTTCCTCCCGCACCCTTCCCGCTTATTGCCTGATCGCAAAGAATATAGGAACTAGGGTGGGGTGGAATATGGAGGGGTGGGAGGGGGTAGCGTACGGAGAAACGATTGGGAGAAATAGAACGGAGCGTTTGATGAAGGAACAGTGTGAGCGACAGCTAACGAAATATTATTCTCAAGAATTGTAACATATTGGTCACACCAAAATTGGGTACATCCAAGTCAAATCTTAACCACTCGGAATTGTCATCTCTTGTTCCTTAGCCTACTGTTAAAAATCATGTCATTCTGCAGGGTCGTGAAAGATTCGCTTCTACAAGCTGAACTTTATTCTTTGGATGAGTACTGGAGAAGTGATTGAAAGTTTGTCCCTAGTCAGAGCTCAATCAATTTTTTAAATTTAAAATCCAAATTTTAAATTATCTATTTATTTCATTCTTGTTTTAGTCGTTATTTTTGTATTGTTTCTGTATTTTTCCTATATTTGACTTTGACTGTCCACCGTTTCACTATCTTCTGAGATCATCCATATCAGATAGCACGCGTTCAATCCAAAGAATTCGCTGGTCTTCTGGATTGATAGACCAACGACGCTTTCGAACTCGCTAAAGATATCATTGGTTTGGGAGTGATTAAGTGTATTGAGATCATCTACAGCCAAAACCGTACAATTCCTGAGAATTCCATCGAAATCTGATGAGCATTGTAAACGCCATGCATGTTACGACGATTTTTAGTTTCTGCATGTACAGCAGCAACAAACTGTACAATCGCGATAAAACTCATCTGGTGTAATCAAATCATTTCCCAACTGCGTACTCTACCCTCCAAATATGAGAGAGATTGAAAAAAGAGACCACGAGGAAATGACGCTTAATGGATTTCACAATAGCGCATGCGCATTGCAAACAATTTAATTTCCACTGATGAAATTGATAAGGGACCATCCTCAGCCCACACAGGCTTTTTACATTCTAAGAAGTTTGACGTTTTCCTTCAAAAATGATCATTTAACCTCAAGCAAGCATTCATGGTATATAAGGTTTTTGATGATGTAGTACTCCACAACTTGGAAGATATTTCAGTGGTCTTATAATGTTCTAATATATATATTTTTTCTTTTAACTCTATAATTTTTTTTACTAATACACTTTTTCAATAGCGTCACTAGACGTATTCATAGTCCTCACATATGTATCATTGGCAGGAAACATATACACTCATTCAAGTGTTTTTGTTTAAAAAAAGTAATTTTCCATGTTAATAAGTTCTTCTTTATGTCAGTAGTAATTATCAGTTTTCAGAATTTTTGTACTGAAAAAAAAAAGAAAATAAATAAATAAATAAAATAAAATAAAAATAAGAGAGAAATGGAATGGACTTAATTGAAAATTGTAATACAGGAACACCAGACCAAATTAGGTGTGAATCTTTGAGATCTTCAGAGGAATTCCTTTCTCCTCAGCTTTCAACCTGTAACTCCTTGAAGAGAGCCTTCAAGATGCATATTTCAGCAGACTGTTGGAACTTAAAAAGGCGCAAAGCGCTCATAACGAGACAATTACAAAATGGTTCCTCACTTAACCTAAAAAAACCGCGGGTGGCTGCATCAGCCTCGAGAGAAATGAATAAATAAATACGTTTTGAATTAAAAATGCATCGGGCAGGGGGAGAAGAGTGGTTTCTCCCCGTCCCTTCTTTTAGATCCCAGATGTAGTGAATGATTCATAGGAATCGATCCTCCACCGCCGGGTGGCGGGTGCCGCCAGGCTACTATAGCCTGTCATGTGTTGTCAACCATTTGTTTAGTGGGTAATTAAATGTTACTAAACGTGAATTCTAACCTTCCTCCATACACTTTATGCTGAAATTTTGATCATTGAAGCTATATAAATATTAAAAACTGAACCAACGTAACACGCAACCATGAGGGCGAGTGAAAAATTATATTACTCTAGGTATTGCTTCCGAGACTGCAAGGCAGCGGAAGCTTTGTTTTCACTTTCGGAATGAAAAAAAATTATTTGCTCCAAAATCAAAATTTCCACTCGCATTTTGCGTTTCAGAGCCCAATGAACAAATTTGGTTCCGTGTCTGTCTGTCTGTCCGTCCACATTTACTTGTAGCAGCCATAACTTCCACAATTTTGATCCGATTTTACCCATATTCTCAGGGATTGTGCGGGTTAAGCTCTGAATGGTCCCATATCAACTTCATTATGATCGAATCAACGGTAGCTTCTGCGCAGGCGCTAACGTGAATTCCTTGTGACGGTCATAACTCGGTCAATGTTGAACGGATTTCGGTCAGATTTTCAGGGATGACGTGGGTAAGATCCCTTGAGGTCCCATAAGACAATCATCATAATTGCATTAGCAGTACGCTCTGCGCATGCGTGAACGAAATATTCTTGTTACGGTCCTTGCAACAGCCGTAATTTCCACAACTTTGATGCGATTTTCTTCAAATTTTTAGGGATCGTGCGGGTATAGCTCTACATGGTCCCCTATCAGTTCCGTCATGATCGAATCAACGGTAGCCTCTGCGTAGGCGCAAACAAAATTTTCTTGTTTCGGTCATAACGCATAATAATTTCCCACCTTATTAATTCCCTGATGCCAGAACCGGTCGTTTCTAGTTTTCTGGAATTTAATGGTGACGTACTGTGAAGGTCACGAGGAAGCTCATGTGCCATTTCCTTGGCAGTGTATTTAGAAATTAGTTTCCAGAGGTTCTGAATCTGATAATTTCGAACATCACAGTTCATTCGTTTAAACTAATGAGTCATCAGAAATAATTATATGTTCCTTACTTTCTTACTGCTACACTACTTTATTCATTAAGAAGAATGCATTATCGGATGTGATTTAATTCAGACGATTACAATTATTGTTAAGCAATCACATCGGGAGAGTGTGGAAAATTGAAAAATCTCCCGAGAAACTCCAAAACCCGGAGGCATACCAGCTGGAATCTATAAAGCTTCACGAACTTTTAGCATGTCGAACAAGCCCAGATTCATTTTACTGGTAAATACCTGATGGGTTGTCATAATAAGGAGGCTTGAATTTTCTGATACAGAATAGTCTCCTGGTCAGCTCTCCGCGTGTATGTACTCATAGGGGTAACCCGACCGTTGCAGTGTCGGGAGTGATCGCAGGTGCACTCGAACTGGGCAAGAGAGTTCCAAAGTTCCAGCCAAAAAGAGTTCACTAATCCTTACCTGATCTGGGCATCGGACCGCACTCCCTGCTCGTCAATGTAGACCTTCGGTCAGTTATATGCACAGTTGATGGCACCTTTTAGAATGATGTGTATAGTCTGGTGTCTGGATCCTCGCAAGCTCGCATCTCAAAAATATATAACATCAAGAAGCAATCCCTTAGTAAAAATTCAGATCAGTTGGGTAGAGGTCATAATGACGTATGTATAGTTTTATGATCTGGATGCTCGCATCTAAAAAATACACGACATCAAGTAGTCGATCCCTTAGGAAAAATTCAGATTAGTTGGACATGTAGCTCAGAATGTAATAACCATCGGACCAGTTCGACAATGACCTGGAGCAAACCCTGCCTACCTACGATTTGGAAAGTGCCCAGATCGGGTGGTTTAGCTGCCGATGGGGCCCAATTCAGGTAAGCCTGTGATCACATGTTCACATCACGCCACTCCTACGGTCACTTTATAGCGCCTTATGAGAGCTGCCCTGGCTAGATGTTTTTTCGCAAATCTAGACAATAATATTATGCTCATGTTTCATATAACGAAATAATAAAAAAAAAAAAAAAAAAAAAAAAAAAAATGTATCAAACTGCTACTTTCTATAATGCATTATACTTTAGCCAAATCGTTAATTCCTTCAGAATTTGATGTTCGCCAAATTTAGTATGGTTGTGGTCTTCATTTTGACATTTTCTTACAGCAACATTACCTTTCAAAATGTACAATATCACTCGAAAATTGTTATTGAAAACACTTTAATCCGAACTCAGTGTACTTTTTTTAATGACAAAAACTGATCTTCCAGAATTCAAAATCATCATAAACCACGATTGTTATTGCACGTTGCCCGTGAACCGTTTTAAAAAGCAGCGTACTCATAACGATATCCGACTAGGCTGAAAAATAATAAATCCTTCAGACATTGGTTTATCATCAACTGCCTACCATTTGATGATAAACATGTTAATACAACTGCATACATAAACAACTAGCCAGAACCGAACAGTAAACCTGCAGCTCCGTTTCCCTAGTACGTCTCGACTGATCTTCCTACCCGTTTATTGGGCAAAATAAACGGTCTTTTGATCGGAAATTTGCTACATGGGTGTCCGGAACGGTAGGTAACATGAAAAAGACATATATGATTGTTGAAATAGAAACAATATGCTTCTATAAAAATGTCCGTGGAGTGCCTTCTTCACGGTACCTATGGTTCCGGACAATGGGGGTTTTAAAATGCGCTGAATCCAAATTGGAGGTCAAAATTGTGGAATTTCGACAGATGAGAGTTCCCCATTGTTCCCAATCTTGGAACAGCATTGCTCGAAATTCTGCCCATGCCCAAGACCTAATTTACGATCGTTGAGCTAAGTATCTTGGTGGATCATTCACTATTTCCCACATTCTTTGTGAAGGGGTGCTGCTTAGATAGTCTTCCTAAAGCTTTCGGCGCGTTCCAGAAGCCTTCAGCAAATACGCTGGCAGAAAATTGATCCAAGCCTCTGTCCCAAGTTAGAGTGGGTGTGAGTGAAAACCCTGTTCATTTTTATTCAGGTAGAATTCCAACGATTGAGAGGTTCTTGGAAGGTAGTGAGGTATCTAGAAACTCAAACGGAACGAAAAATCGATACGAAATTGTTCTTTATCATCTGTATACCAAGTCCCCAAAACATTTCCACGTAATATGAACATTTTTGCACAGATAGGTACAATAAATTTCATTAATCCACTGTTTGTCCTTCTAATACATTATTAATTTTAAATGAATCTTTACAATACCCCTTATATACATCGAACACAAGTTCTTCAAATCCCATATTAATGATATGAATATAATCATAGAATAACCGTTTTCCCAACTTCTGGTGAGTTTTTAATTTTGAAAATCCTAGTATCATAATTTCTCAATTTTTATGAATCGTAACTAGGCAACCCTTCCACTGTCAGCCAGGCAAACGCACTTATTTTTGGGTTCAGCATGAATAACCCATCTATGTGAGCCTAGGCTGATGACTACGTTCCACCGGTTAATTTATAGCGTGAATTTATCAAATTTGATGAACTTTAACCAGGCAACCCTCCACAATCAGCCGGACAGACGCACTTATTTTTGAATTAAGCTTGAATAACCCAGGTAAATGAGCATAGGAGAAAAAAAAAAAAAAAAAAAAAAAAAAAAAAAGCATCTGAGCATCATGAGCATCTGTTTTCCCCGGGTTAATTAGTACTATCAATTGTTCAATGTTGATGAATTTTAACTAGGCGACCCTCCACAATCAGCCGGGCAGACGCACATATTTTTGGATTCAGCCCGAATAACCCATCCATGTGTACCAAGGCTGCTAACTACGTTCCTCCGGTTAATTTGTAGCATAATTTCCTCAAATTTAATGAATTTGATTTCCATAAATTTTAATTCGGTAACCCACCAAAGCCAGGCTGGCAGACGTATATATTTGTAATCACAATTAATTTTTAAGTGAATGCATTTTATCTGTCTCTCCCAAACTTATATAAAAAGTTATGTAGTCATAATTTTTACCATGAGGCATCAAATAATAGGTTCAGTAAAAAAAAACGCTGATGGGAAAGCAAAACATATTTAATAGAACGAATGTATGCCACATGATACTCCGCTGGCTTCAAACCGCCAAACAGAAGTGTATCATGCTAACTACATGGGAGCCTAATGAGGCAGACAACAAATACACTGCCAAGGAAATGGCACATCAGCTTCCTCGTGACCTTCACAGTACGTCACCATTAAATTCCAGAAAACTAGAAACGACCGGTTCTGGCATCAGGGAATTTGAAGAAAATCGCATCAAAATTGTGGAAATTACGGCTGTTGCAAGGACCGTAACAAGAATATTTCGTTCACGCATGCGCAGAGCGTACCGCTAATGCAATTATGATGATTGTCTTATGGGACCTCAAGGGCCGTTACCCACATCATCCCTGAAAATCTGACCGAAATCCGTTCAACATTGACTGAGTTATGACCGTCACTAGGAATTCACGTTAGCGCCTTCGCAGAAGCTACCGTTAATTCGATCATGATGAAGTTGATAGGGGACCATTTAAAGCTTAACCCGCACGATCCCTGAAATTTGGTTAAAATCGGATCAAAGTTGTGGAAGTTATGGCTGTTACAAGGAAATGTGGACGGACAGACAGACATACACGGAACCAAATTGGTTCAGAAGGCTCTGAAACGCAAAATGCGAGTGGAAATTTTGATTTTGGAGCAAAAAATTTTTTTTTCATTTCGAAAGTGAAAACAAAGCTTCCGCTGCTTTGCAGTCTCGGAAGCAAAACCTACTATAATAAAAGTTGCTTTAACAAACTTATTTTACCTGATCAGACCTCCATAGGCGAAACTAGCTGTGAATAAACTACTTTATAATAGGAAGAAGTCGGATCAACTTCTACCTTTACTTCATGTATACGATATTTGGATTCAGCATGAACAATCCTTCGAATCGAACCTAATCTCCCGGCTCTCCCGATTGAATTCCACGTAGTTTCCCCAAATTTGGTGAATTTTCGTTTGGTAACCCACCAACAGTAGTCTCATATGCAGACGCTCAGTTCTGAACTCTTTAGGTCGTGTCCTTCATAATATATATATTGGAAAACTATGACTGTTATTCTACTTAGATTGAACTGTCGCAGGCACTCGAACTGCTTGCTTATAAATGCGATCTTGTGTCAGAGTCTCGTGAACCGAAGTAATAATTTGTGACTCAACGATTCCTTCTGTTGCTGTCTTACGTCTGAGAAACATTAGAAGTTCTCGATGGAGGTCTGTTGATCATTTTATGTGAGAAAGATTGACATAAATCAACGTCTACGTAACGTAATACAAGAACGGAATTGTGTTTTAGGTGCCTTAGGGTACTCAGCGGTGCACTCGGGATTTCAGACGATTACTGGGAGGAAGCTCTGGATTTCAATGCAGGGGTTTTACTAATATTAGATACTTTGAGTATGCTGAGGGTTAAGTCAAGGAGATTTTGAGGGGTTGGGAACACTATAAGTAGAGACTCGAGAGCTATCAGCGGGGTACCTACGGAACAGCCCTTCCAACTTCCCTTAGGATTTTCCCAACGTTGAGCGGGGTTCATGAATACACCACCAAGGTTCAAGTTAATCCCAGATAATGATTGGTCACTCATCAGAAATTGATCTCATAGTGGAAATTCTTGTTACGTCAATGGAATTAAAGCTAATAATTCACTATTTCTACAAATTACAATCAATTATGCCGAAATACGTACGAACTAAATCACCTACCACAAACTTGTGAAAACCAATTTCTACTATGAAATACTTTAATCGATACTTTCACTGGATTGACAAAATATAGCATTAAACCTTTAGGTCTATTTCAACGATTTAGTGATCATAAAACGGAAAATAACGGTTTGCAACGGTTGTCACAATTATGTGTGTTCGTAGTAGTGGTCTGTTACTAAAAGATGAGTTTATTTGCCAGCACTTTTTGATCACATTAAATTGGTTACATTTCAAAATATGTGCTGAAAAATCACTTAAAATGGCTACTGATTAGTACAAATTGTTAAGTTTATAACTTATAGCAGAATATTGCTCAAATAAAGTTTATAAAATATAGAATAGAACATTAAAATATTCATTCACAAAATTATGCTGAAAAACGGACTTAAGTTTCATCACAATCTTAAAGTTTGCTACACAATCGATAGAAAGATGCAAAAAAAGGTAAACATCTAGAATCTTCTTTTGAATAGCCGATTACTATTTACAATACGTTTTTTGTCGCAAAAATAATAGTTTATATTTTCTTTGCATTCAAAAAGCTTAAATTTCAAAACAGTATATTTCAACTTCATATAATAAGATAACTTACGAAAGTTCGCTCATTCGATCATGCTGCATGACTGGGAATATTTTTTTTGGCACATTTTTTGACATTTCAGGAATATATTATGCTGCAAAAGTGCTGGCCAGCGAATTCATCCTTTCATTTGGAGCTTAATTTTTAAGTGCAAGAACGAAATTTTTACCTCAATCGTATGGAGGGTGTTGTCGTACGGAATGGCACACATACACACACACATTATATCATCTGAATTTTTAATAAGGGATTGAGCTAAGCAATCACCCCTCTGAACTAGGCAAAAAAAGATATTGTTAGATCTCTCCAAGAGTGTTTAGGTGGATAAGCTTTAACTAGCTTTTACGACTTTGTGGTTTTTATGGTAACTTATAAAATTATATATATATATATATATATATATATATATATATATATATATATATATATATATATATATATATATATATATATATATATGCATACATATGCAAAAGCGTTTAACTCTAGGATTTGATTCAGTGTTTCAGAATGCCTTGAAAAGGATTTCAATGAACAAATTTTTATGTTAGTAATTTTTGAACCATTGTAATAGCTATATTTTCCACTAGAATTTGCTGGAACAGGTTGTGTAGCTTTTTATTTCGGGGAAATGGAAAATGCTAATATTACCTTAACTTTCACTCATTTATGCCTCACCGAAACTTCAAAAGGCGAAATATTGATTGTAGATCCTAATTTCCGATTCACTCTATTACTGTTGCGATGAGTTGTATCTCATGGCTCATCGATTCGAGGTAGAAAAGAAATAGTTAACTACCAGTTTTATGGCAAAAACTCGTTCTAAATAGTATTCTGCGATTCAAACCAGGTTTTTTATATTTCCTAATTTATTTTCAGCTTTTTGACTTTTTTCGTAAATTGTTCCATTTAGTTTTAATTCTACGATTTTGAAAATTCTTTCCTTCCGTAATGTAAAGCAAACAAAAATGTATTTTTCAATAGGCTATCCGTCATTTTAAATTCCAGAAAGCCATAAAAAACGTTGAATGGTTTATAAACCGATTTTTTACCGTTTTTCCCCGTTTTGAACCGAATTCATCAGCTGAGAGTAAATACATGTAAATTAACAACCTGAAAATGGGAGCTATATTATGATAACCTTTACACACTGTGAAATTTCGAATCATGTATCACACTCTAGGGTCTTTGTGATCTAATTCACTCCTATTGGTATACGAATAGTCGATTTCACACTTTCTTATATTGAAAAAACGATATTTTATCATTTCCTTCAATTAATTAGGAGATGGTGACATCTCTTCCTGGCCGATGGCTGACTATGGCGTGCTACATGAGGGATATATTTGATGTCTAAGAACACTTCTAACTTCAGTACTCAAAATTGATCGGGAACCTAGTTGCTTAGAATTAAACACGAATAACGTAAACAACTTATAGAACGTAGACTATAGCCACTATGTATACCTAGTTTTCCCTTTCTGCAGTCGATATTTTCATGTCAACTTAAATGTGACTAGGGTTCCAACAACATTCACACCGGCAGAGAGCCTGGGTGGAATACAACTGATTACTCTAAGCCCTTGTTAACACAGTACCATAATTGATGTGCATAAATGTACACTTTCGGTCATTTTGACCTGTACGATGTAAACAAAATGTTGACGTTATGAATGGAACAACTTTTCCAATTTATAGAATTTTGAGTTGCAATGGAGCACATGCCGAGCTAAGGGTCTTCTCATTTGTTCTCACTGAAAGGAATGTATTGCGGAAATCGATGAAGGAATTCATTCTATTAGAAACTCGATTGAACCGACGCTTGTTGGAATAAAATTGTGGTAGGATGAGAGATGGAGGGAATTGGCACTTCCACGTACTAAAGTTGCCCGGAGAGGGAGATAAGGCGGCAGTAGGTGGTTGTATAGAAAGCATGAATCTTCGTAAGCAATAACTCAAGAAATCGCATTTGAAACGGGTGTTTTGACGCAGGCCACCCCGCCGTTTCAGCTGCCTCCGGTTCGATCCTTTGCAAAGAGTTCCCTCTCCTGCTCGAAGCAATCGGAAAGGGGATCCCGAATGGTTTCAACGCCTTCAGATTATATGGCACCTATGGGGGTGTTCCAGGCTTTCCCTCCCGCTCCCCAACTCGCTGCGCCAACTACCGCCACTCCGCCCAACCCATAGCAGTTGCCATTCATACCAACCCATTTTCTCCTCTCCCACAAAAAATGGTAATTTCGTTATTATACATCCGCCTCTCCCTACCTCGTTGTACCAGCTCAATTCCACTAAAACTTTATATTCCTCCCCTCCACGCCTTTCTCCCCTTAATTAAAATTTGTATTAAAACTCATCGTGGATGCAAACTGTTTGCGGTGCTCGAGTTATAAGCCCCTGATCTCTTCTTTACTTTTTGGTTTCTCGCTTATTTAGAAAAAGAACAAGCAGCTATTACACTGATTTCTCCCCCTTCTAGGTATATTGTGCAGGAGAAAATTGAGGAGATAAATCAACTGTGTTCTCCAAATATTTGAAACTCTAATGAATGAAATTATGAAAATTTTACATCCTAGTTCATCCGTGTGGATGTTGTTCCGTAAGAAAAGACAAGGAAACAGTCCCAGTTATGCAACATAATCGTATAAACGAATTTTGTGAATTATTGTAATTTCTCGTGAAAAATTACTTAGTATATTTAGCATGTTGGGTTTGGGGAGAAGGGGGGCTAACAGAGTATTTCAAATCACTCTTTAGTCCATAAGCTTGCAGGTCTCCATAGTATGATCAACCGAGCACTATCAATTCCAATGAGTGAACGAAATTAATCAAAAGAAAAATCCATTATCACAAGCATAGTGGCTAGTAATGGCTACGGAGGAGATTTCTTTGATACCATATAGGATTAGGTTCTTAGGAAAAAGAGAAGAGACAAAGTTTCCAATCTGGTCAGGAAAGATGTAACTATAAAAGACAAACAATAGATAAGAATACCTTATTACGGGAAAATTTCTGATAAAATCGGCGAAATTCTACCATCGAGGGGTTACAAAGTGGGTTTTAAAACTAGATATAGTCTTAGAGCATTACTAGGTACCGTTAAACACAAAATCAATGTTGAGGATGAAAGTGGGGTTTATAAACTAAAATGTTCTTGCGGCTACGAATATTACGGTCAAACTGGTAGAAAATTCAGGAAAAGGATAAAAGCGCATCAGGAGGATTTCAGGGAAAATAAGAGTAGGTCTACATTTGCAAAACATCTTAATCGTCTTGATTAGACAGATAGATAGTTTGTAGAATTTCTTCATTTTTGTTCAAAGGGAGGTAGGTATGTTGAATGTACTTGAAAAATTTGATATTACCAAAAGTGAGAGATCTGGTAAATGTTTAATCATCCCTTCAAACTGTTGAAACCAGTAATTCTTCCCCTCTTTTCACTTCATCTGATTAGCTATAATCCCCCTTCACTTTGGTTGAACTTAATTGGTTGTACCTCCAGCCCCGTTTCCTTTCTCTCGACCAATGGGATTCAATCTCCCTTCACCTGTGACTATATAAGCTGTGTCCTTTCTAATGTGTGTTCAGTTATTGATTGTTATTAATGATGGCCTAACCGTCGAAATCGTTTTAACATTGTAACTCTTTATTTTTTCGTGGAAATAGACAACGTTTTTTCACTATATTCCGATTTGAAATGGGTTCCCACAACTTCGTCGCGAGTGATTTAGTTTGTTTCAGAATGGATAGAAAACCATCTGGTGGAGCGAACACAGTGTGTTGAACTGAATAATTCTAAAGGTTCTTCTATACGTGCAAATAACTATGGGATCTCTCAAAGTACCTTATTGAGACCATTATACTTAAATGTTTACATTAATGAAAAAAGGATTTGTATTATTCAAGGAGACATTACACCTATTGCAGATTACTCGATCATATACTGCTCAGCAGATTGTGGTATATAGATATTTTCATTGCCGAACTGCAAGTGATTAGTTTGAAGACTTTATCCTTCCATGAATTTGGAGCTGGTAGGCATTCTGGTACCCGGTGCAATTCATACTGAAGTTTCACCGTAATTCAACAGCTTGACTTACAACCACACCATCGATGTTTTAGTAGCATTTTGCGACCTTACACACTTCTTTTAAAACAGATTTGAGCGTGTTGTATGATTTTGTTCGGCCTCGATGTATCTGAAATTACATACGTAAATAACATACCCATATATAATGAACATATATAGACTTGAGATCAGAGTTTATTTATTTTATTTTAAACATTCAACTTATTTTTTAAGTTGAGTAGCTTGTGTATTTTGAGTTGTATTATGGTACTTGTACTGTAAGAAGAATTTTGGACTATTTACGCTAAATCACAGCACACCATACCCCATCTAATCAGCTCAAAATGATAACTAAACAGCATACCATACGGCAAACCCCTGTGCTATTTGTAACGCTTGGAGTAAAAGTAGTTTCCGTTTCATTCATTAAACTGAAAAGTCATAAACGTCTTCTTAATATTAAATAAACCAAAATTTATCAAATTTATTTTTATAACGCAATGCTTGATGACCATAACGGACTACATCAATAGTAGATAAGTGCAAGAATGCTAACTCATCAAGTTCGAGGCAGCTAAGGCATATATCACACACAATTCAAACATCTGAAACTTCAGCATACGGAAAATTTTGTTTACTAAAAACATTAGACCAATTGAATTACCAAATATTTTAAACAAAAATTAAAAAAAGGAATGCACTTTGGGATTCACGTATTTATAGCTTCCTCGGATGCCAACAGATGACCAACCATTAAAAGTACCACACACGGAAATGAAGTAGAAGTGTAGAGTATACTTTGTGGATTTTTGCAAACAGTGTACCATTGATTTTCACATTGACCATTACAAGTCTCAGCTTTTGGAAATGATTTCGAATTCATCACTTTTGTCGTACCAATGAAAAAAAAAAAATACCATAACATGTAATATCTCATTTCCGAAATGAAGAATTACTGATGTTCAGCATCTTATTTTATTTAAGTAGAACATCTTAATAAATGTTAAATGGTTATAGCAAATATTCAGCCTCTAAATTACGGGTATCAATAAATCATTATGTACCTAAATTTGGTAATGTTGTCAAAGTATGAACTTTTCAAGGAACTCTGTCAGAAAATGAAAACTTATTAATTGTTAATTTTCAACATAAAAACATACTGTTTTTATCCTCTAATTAGCGGAATGAGATATAAAATGATTATACCGTTGGAATGTGGAAATGCTAAGGTAGTTTTCCTGAGGATGGGGATTCAAAACCACTACAGTATAAAAGTGAATAAGCGGATTGAAAACAGTAAAAATTTGTCGAATTTTCAAAATTATGACTTTGATATAATTTTTCGGCTATTGAAGCTGCTCAAAAATTATGATTTTGGCATCAGGGAGATAGAAAATCAAACGCTCTTTTCAACGGTGTAATCAAATTTTTATTTACATATCAAATTACGGCAGTTATGCCCATTTTAATGACATGGTAAAAAAACAAGAAAAATATCTTAAACGTGAAATTACTCGTGAACGAAGCCTCTTTAAAAAAAAGTCTACGAGGCACCTTTTATTGCAAATTAGTTGTAAAATCGATCCCTGAACCTTGGAAAGTCGAGTCTGACACACCCTGTGTACTCGTACTATTGAGATAACCCATTTTCTAGCGAGGTTCTCCTTAAATTGTAACTAAAGCTTTCCTTCTGTCACTGATTATTGATATTATCAGCAACAGAAGGAAACTGTTAATTTCATTGTATTTTACTTTTTTAATGAATTTATTTTATTTATTTTTCTGAGACCATTATTACACGTGACATAGCGCCAACTTCAGGCAGACAGTTTCTTTTATTGTTACAATAAACAATATCAATATTTGTCGTATTAATAAACACATTTTTTATTCTATTCTATTCCATTCTATTATTGATCTACGTATATTAGAACGTGGCTGAAGTAAATTCGACTTCTCTATCGAAACGTTAAATGAGCTCATGTGATGGAAGCGCTTGGCCTGGAAGGGACCGCTTGAAAGGGCGTTATGAGTATGGGGAATCGGTGTGTGGTGGGGTGGGAGGATGACCACTTAATAATGATTATCTGGACGCATTGTCCCCTGCTCTTCTCCCGTGCACCTCAGCATTGCGGAAGAGGGGCGAGAGGGGAGGGGGTGAGGGTTATTCTGTCTTGATTGATCACATTACCTCCGATTCACCTGGTCCCACAATGCCCGGCCGCTCCATCCCTTATCATCCGCGTCCCACCATCCCCAACTCACACCGCCCCCTAATGGCTTCGTTGGGTGTATCATCAGACTGGAGTTATGTCCTGGAAAATTTTAACCCGGCAGGCGATGAGAGATTTCTGTTTCGGTTCTAGCTACTGCACATTCCCCGTATAGGTATTCGGAACTCGTTCGATTTGCAGGATGAGCTACTGGTGACTGGTGATGTGAAGGGCTACAATAACCTACGCATGCACACCTTATCGGCCTTTATGATTATGAGTAGAGACATGCATGAGTAGAGATATGCAAAAGACCCAAAAGACCGCAAATATATGCAAATCACCATTGAGAGATTAAGAAAAAAAAGCAAGTAAGGTAAAACATGTAAAATAGTGAGGAGCAATCAAAAATACTATTCGTTCTACCATAACTTGTATTAGAGTAAAAATTGTTGAATTGAAAAATTATGTAGTTTATTATGTTTCGAGGTGTTCCGTCATTAGATTACGTCATTCTGATGAATAATATGTTTTTCGCTGTTGAGAAAGAACGTGCAACGTCACACCAAGATACTGGTAAATACTTCATGGCGGTGATTTCGCTAGGATTGTAGTCGATCACTAATTCGGATGTGAGTTCTCATTCCAAAATTTTCGAAATTTTTTGATACTTCTCATGTTTTTCTATTCTTTCCCTGACATGAAAAGCATTTCAGGGAAAATATAAGTAAATCTGAGTTTGCAAATCATCTTAGGGAATCCAACCATAGTTCCAATTTTGATTTGGCAAATATACAGTTTGTGGAATTTCTGAATATTTGTCCAAAGGGTGGTATGTTGAATGTACTGGAAAGCTTCGAAATTATCAAAAGTGACAGATCTGAAAAATGTTGAAATAAGGATTTCCCTCAGTATATTTCACAATTGATTGGTCCATTTATGTAAAGCTTGGAATTATCCCCTCTTATTGAACACCCATTTCCCTTCACTTTATCCGACTAGCTATATCTAATACCCTTCACTTTGTATACACTTAATTGGTTGAACCATGCACTTCCCTTTCTCTCATCCAACGGGATTCAATCTCGCCTCACCTGTGAATATGAACGGTGTCCTTTCTAACAAATGTTCAGTTATTGTTTGTTACTGGTGATGACCTAACCGTCAAAATCGATTTAACATTGTAACTCTTTATTTCCATGGAATTAGATAACGTTCTTCTTTAACTTCCACTTCTTTAACGTTCTTCTTGAAATGGATTTCCACTGCTTCGTCCGAGTGATTTAGTTCGTATGGAAGCGATAATTGTACTCTGGATTGGACTGTTTCTGCCTGAAGAATAGAAGAAGATCCAGCTTGAGATGACAGAGGAGAGTAGTCTTCTTTCATGAGGACGAGGGTTGTCCAACTTGCAACTTGAAAGTACCCAACAACTACTTTGTTTCATGTTTGCTGGTCCTCACTTTGAGCTTCGTCAAAGTGGATTTCTTCACCAATATATGGAAACATTGGAGGTGACTATTGCTATATTCATTGCTTCAGGGACGAGATCATGACGAACAGCTATTTCACCATAGTTGCCATTATAATTAGACAACTCGTGCCATTATAGAATACAATTAAAAAATATATATATAAATAAGGGATATTTGCCAGTAAACATGTCGTTGCGTCAGACGCTATTTAAAGTGAACAAGTAACAATTAGAAAATTATACGGGAGGGCCATCTAAAGTTTTGATACTTTTTGGATTCGGGCAAGTAGGTACGAAGTTTTACTTTATTTCTTCGTCTAACATGATATTTTGATTCGTTAAGACGATCATCTGTTCATATGAGGTGACATAATTTCCGAAAATAATCTTAAATTGAAGTTATTTCAAAAATTAAAGAGAAATTTATTGGACTTGCTAATTTTTATCTCGAAACACATGGTGAATGCTCAGCAGTTGTTCACATCACTAACAATCTAACAAAAATAGCAACCCACCTATTTATTTGTTAAATCCTTGTTTTCTCACTTTCTCAAAGCTCAAATTTATTACGAGAATGATTACTAAGGTAATTTCAGCTTGTTTTCCAGTGTAATAGTTAAATTAAACACTTGTTCATTTTTACCTAAAATCTTGACGGCTGAGTAGGTACGTAATCAATATCATAGAAAATGAAGAAAACTTTATTGAAGGGTAATTTAAAAACACCAGCTCATGATCAGAATAATAAGAAATATTTTCCAATACAAAACTACTGACAAACAGTCAAATAACTCAGTCTAACTCATGCTTTCCTTCATCAGACAACGATGGCACTGATGCTCGGTCCACAACCTTCTTCGAGTTTGAAGAAGGTAGCTTCTCAAACCAATGGTGAAATTCTTCTGCAATTATCTTTTTTTACATAGTGCAATTAAATCATTCTTCTTTGCGGCAAATCTTGACAGAACATGGAACATTTTTTTGCATCCATAAAAACTGTTAAAACTATTAAAACCCTCCGCCTCCAATCTCAACTTCCTGCGTAGAATAGGAGAGAAAATGTTGTTGGAGCTCACTCAGCTGATCAGTGATCACTCAGGCGCCTTCAGCGTTCTTCATCGACCCTCCCTCTCAAATTTTAGCTTCCTGTGTTGAAAAAGAGAGAAAATGGCTTTGGATCTCACTCAGCTGATGAGTCATCAGTCAAGCATCTTCAGCATTCTCCCTTCATCTTCCATCTCAAATTTCAGCTTCCTGTGTTGAATAGGAGAGAACACAATACGGTTAGGTAACACGAGATCTTTCCAACGACAGGCGAACGATTTTTTACGCCTAAGATACAGTTCCGTAGCAACGATTTGGTTGTAAGCGATAATCATAAAAATAGCTATTAAATCATTCTGTCAAAAGTTAATAACTCCCACTTGTATATTTTTATTCAAATTAATACTTCCCCCGTGCATATAAGTAAAAATGTACACAAGACACTTGCTAACTTTAATTAGACTATGGTGTTGTTTTTTCCCATAATTTCCCTCCAGATAAATCCGAATAAATGTCATTTGTTCACCAGAAACGTTACGTTTCGTTATGGCAAAACTTTTTCAGCGATTTTTTATCGAATCTATGAAAAGTGTACCATTTTAACCTATTCGGGCGACAGATAACGTTCGCTAGCACTGGAATAACAAAAAACACTATTTTTCGGAAAAACTTTACTTGTTCACTTTCACCTCTGACACTACGATATTTGGGCTGAAAACGGCTTTTGTTCTTTGAAACTAGTTTCGTCTGCAATCATAATTTGTTGGGTACTATAATTAATTTTTGAAGATCTTAACTTCAATTTTTTATCTCTCGTCAGTTTTGTTGCATGCAGCAATACCTATATAGAAATTTACTTCGTTATCTGCCCCTAGTTTTAGCCAAGGGCTCAGCTTGAAAAACAAATAAGTGGATACAAAACATACATCAAAGTACCAATTTATCTATAAAAATAAATTTAATGCAAAATTGAACCGAATCAAGAGTGTTCGAATGATTCGTAGGTTGAGTAAATGAAGGAGGATGTGTACATGTTGCAGCCTTTTTACAATACGCCCCTTTTCGTAATAAAAACGTTGGAATGACAAACTATACACATCATTCTGACCTATATGTCCAAATAATCTGGATTTTTGCTGAGGGATTGACTACTTGATGTTATGTAATCTTGAAATGCGAGCTTGCGAGCATCCAGACCACCAAACTAAGGCGGATCACGCTCAGCCTTTTTGTCAAATTTTGTTTGTTAGTTTTGGTAAAAAAGCTGAGCTCTTCCAGCTTCTTTACAAAAAGTCTAAAAAATACCAGGTTGATTGTCATTCCAACGTTTTTTTTACGAAAAGGCGGCTAGGCTTTTTACGAAAAGGCTGACTTCACAATAGGGCTGCGACATATACACAAAGAACGTTAGGACTTTTGAGAAACGTTAAGCACACATTGATCGAACCCCCGTATTATTCAAACTAAGAAATGATGTTTCCTTTGAGTTACCGACTCGCCCTCTGTAAAAACAATGTGGGGGATCCAGTTTATTCAATATTTCCTCATCGGTTCTTGAAGCTGCGTTATACGTACTACAGCTTGACCTTTTTGACCCTCCCATTCATACGGAAAAATTAAATGAGTACTCTCTTACCTTCCATCACAATATTCTTCTGTTTAGTGCGTATACTCAGAAAACATATTTTCCGACGAGTTTATATTTAGGCTCCGTTCTTTGACATTGAAAACGAATGATATATTTTTATTAGAAAACAACGTGATTTTGGAAATGGTTGGTTAATCGGTACGACCCTTGTCCCTTATTTTTCTTAGGGAAGAGAAGAGATCCTAAGGTGGAAATTGGATCTAATAAGATACCCGTGATGGGGGACCGCACTCCAGGTTACAATTACAATTGTTTCATTTTCTACGGTAATTCTCTAAAAGAATCGCAAAAATCGATTGAGAATTGTAGCTTGGAAACCGCATTAAAGTTGAAGCTATTACCCCCTCCACCCCCTTTTGTGGGTAAATCCAAAATTTCCAAGGTCCGTCGCACAACTAGACTAAAATTGGAGTCGAAGAAAGAAAGGATCTCAAATATCGGTTGAGAATTGCAGCCTGGGCAGCGTCGACGAATATTGTTGCTCTCACACACACATACACACACACACACACACACACACACACACACACACACACACACACACACACACACACACACACACACACACACACTTAGTGATTCGTTCTTAGAATGCCTTAAAAAGGAATTTTGGTTTTCAGTTATTTTGTCTCATGCATGAGTTCTCCCACATCCCCCTGAATCAATTCTAATAGGCGTCTCTTTTATTTACCAAGCCTTGTCTATAATACAAAGCATCAGAGGGATGTCCTAAAATACGAAGTTACGTTGTGACGGTACTGATATCCCTCATCCCCCCCCCCCCCACCCTCAAACTGAACAAGGCGGTTAGGTTGTCCTCATATGACGTCATTCAACTTTCTTTACTCGGATGTCTCTGCCACTTCAAATCGTCCGATACCCTTCATATCAAAGATTTTTGGAAAGCTCTCGTCTATATTTTTCGGCTGATGTAATAAAATAAAACAAGTGCGTTTACGTCATCCTTTCTCTTCGTGTATATATAAATATTCCCGTTTTTTCGGGACGATCTCAATGAATTATTGCAATCTTCTATACGGTCTCAATGCATTCTGAGGTGGAGACAACCTAGTTATCGTTATTGTCAATAGTTCAATCATTTGTAACCAAATATGCATCGATAATATACATATTCCGTTGTTTACAATTATAATTGGTATTGTCAAGAACAGTACGTTCTCATTGTAAAATACCGTGATATTTCAAAGTACATTTCATATGACAGGTATGAAATATCCCTTATTGAGAAATTAGTTCAACAAATGGACAGAGGCGTGATTTGTTAATCCCACATTCAAAGTACAGCACCTCTTCCCATCCACCCTTTCTCTCTACAACCTAACGCCGAGTTGATTTAGATCTTAGTGGATTACCAACAGTCCTAGCTTCAGGATTAATACGTAGCATTAGGTTGTTAATTTGAATAATCCGACAGAAATTTACATGATAAATTAAATTTAATCTGATTTGCATGGGTAGGCACTAATAGGGATTATGGCGAGAGGTTTCGTTCGAGCGAGCTTCGTACTGGTGAGGGAGAGAGAGGCTCAACAAAATAATATCTACGAGGCCCAATTAAATCAGATAGTTATAAAAAGCCGAAATTCATTACGTTCACAATCTAAGTTGCAATAAATGACTTTTGTTTTCTATCCTCAGTTGGTGCAGGGGTTCGATATCGATACGAATATTTAGTGCAGTTATTACCCCCCGTGCAGTGGACAGACAGGACCTAACAGATCTGAATAATTTCTAAAAGTGCTAATCTTACGCCCGCGCTCAATTCTTCTACGTTGTAATTTTATTTAAAAGTTGTTCTTTTCTGTTATCACCCCGCATTCAAACTCAAAAGGTTCGTCTTCTTCGTTTTTTTCTCTATCATGATATATGAAGGGTGTCCTTCACATAGTATGAAAGAAAAAAATCAGGTAGAACAATATTGAAAATGGAGCAAAATTCCATTCAACCAACTAGACCCCAAGTGGAGACTATGTGCGAAAGAACGGATTTTTTAAGTCAATTCTAAGGCCTTTTATGGCCCGGACGGCAAACGGCGAACGACGGACGGCGGACGGACATTGCAAATTTGGATTCTAAGCACTTTGAAACGTAAAATGAAAAAGTTTGAGGGGGGGTTATAAAAATTTTTTGCTATACGATCACATAGGCTTATTATTGAAAATAATAAACTAAAAGGTGGGGAGGCGCCATTTTCAGCCGCTTTTTAGGGCGCCGTTTAAAGAAATTGGCATTAAAAGATTTCAAGATCACCGAGAGAAAAAATGACGGTTTTTACCCGCTTGATGACCTCGGAAACGGGCCTCAATTAAAAAAATAATAATAATAAAAAAACCCCGTAGGAATCAAAGAAAACCTGATAGGATAAAATACTATCGGGTGTTCAAACAGGGACTACGCCTATCGGGTTTTCACAAGCCAAAATCTATCGGGTTAAGAATTTACTGATAAGGATTTATCAGGTATCCCAATTTCTATAGGGTATCCCAATTATCTACGAATTTACTACCACCTGATCATCATAGGAGGCAGCAGATGCAGAGGTTTCAGCAAGGGACTGAAGGTATTCCTCAGAAGTGTCTGGATAGAGTGGAGGAAATTGGTGGAAACTATCAGTTCATAGCAAACTAGTTAGAGAGCTTGTCTCTAGACTAGGGGGGATATTTGCAATTAAAAACAAAAATTATAAATCCAAGAATAGACATTTGAAGATTACTAGCTAAAATTTTAACCTCTGGTTCATCGAGCACCATTTAGCTAGATATGCCTATTTCTAATCCATTAATTTGGGCTCCTCAAGTGGTTTCCAAATAATGGATAGCAATTATTACTATTGTCGTCAGTTATTATTCAATCTCCTGGCTTATGTGATACGTTCACTATTATCGTATAAGAAATAAGTTACCTACCTACTAGGTTGAAATTTTCGGCGCCCAAAAATTTATTCAAAACACACTGTTTAAAAAATTTATCACAAAACCACTTTAAATTGAAGAAAATACTATTTATTGGAATGTAGAGAGAAATCGCGAAGAAAATGCATATAGGATATGCTTATCAATAACTGTGTGTGGATTTATCTGCATAAAGTTTACAGAGTTTTTCAATATGCTTTCCAACTCTGTCCGGTTTTTCTTCCCATCTCAACTGGTAACCCAGCTCGCACATCGATAATACTTAACTCATGTCTCCTTGATGAGTACATGGTGTATTGTGCTATGCTGGAAGACGCCAACAGCAAAGAACGAAAGTTCGGAATTGGGTACCGGGTTCACAAAAGACCAACTACATGTTTCATTCGTAAAAATCGGGATCTGTAGTCACATTTCTCCAATCCGAATAGGAGTGCCCCACGTCGCGCTACAATTTTCCCTTCACCAGACATTCCGCTCCTCCAACCATATTTTATCGACCCACTCAAGTTTTCCAAAATCATCATTATCGAAAGGGAATCCGGCAAACGTCAGTGAACCACTATCAATGACGTCACACACCAAGGAGTGATACATTATCTTGTCATTGTCTTCTTCTCGTTCTACCTCCTTCCTCCCTCCATGCCTGGTCAATCTGATTTCGGAGTATCCTTCTGGCTTCCAAGTACCTAAGTATATATAAACTTATATTCAGAGCAGGTACTTTTTATAGTCATTCTAAGCATTGTGGCAAACTGTCCTAATATTTAGCCATTTTCATTTGATTCTACAGGTAACGTAAATTGTGCATGTAAATTTTGGATCAAGTGTTTGTCTTTTAAAACCTCCGGAAGGTCCTTTGTTGAATTTCTAATTTTTATTTACGGTGCAAACAATTAGCTAACCAGTAATGACGCTGCAGTTGACCGCCGATCCTCGTAACGTAATATTACTCAAGTTTGAAATGCCAGCTGGTTAACTGAGAACGGTTAACCTCAGTTTCATCTCGATGACTCCCTCCTTCCACTTTCGCCGAACGGTAAATACCCGGTTAATTATCCATTTAACGGCGGGTTAGGGCGGTAGACTGAGGGGGTTCCCAAAGTCCGCTAATGGCAGTTAGGAACAAGAGGACGGGGAGCGTTTCACCCAGGAGGGTTTTCGTCGTATATGCAACTACGCTACCGCCTTGGTAGGTAACGTAGTGCCGCCATGCCGAGCCGGTAACGTTGGTTAGGGCAGGTGGAAGAGTTGAAACTCCTCACCGTTGAAATGAGTGATATAAGGCACCATGGAGGAAGTTAAGTGTTGAAGCAGTGAAGGCCAACTTGGCGTACAACAACACAACTTCCAACCTCTGCCCGTTCAAGTTGCCCCAATTAGAGCCAACTATTTACGTTACGTTACCTACCTAGTGGGTTTGTTCTTTGAAACTAACGTAAATAACTTACCCAATGTGGTTTCACGAGACCTGTGTTACCCTCGTTTCTGCCAACCATATAAAAAAGGAAGAAACTTGTTTCTTGGTCTGCACTAGCCAGTGTACATTCTTTTATCTTTTAGTCTCGTTATAAAAGAACTCCGTCGAACAAAGTGCTTCATTTAAATATTTACCTGAAACACGATTTCAGGGACCGATTTTGAGTAGCAGGCTATAATAAAACCGTTCCATTGCGCTGTGCTGCCACTTCATTCTTTGGTGAACCTTTTGGCACGCTGATGATAATAGAAACTGTAAAATATAAAAAATGTTTTTTTAATGAGGGCAAAACAGAGGATTTTTTTAAAAATGTATATTGAAAGGTTGTCTTGTCACCTATCCCACATAGGTACGCAGTGGAAATACATTAGAGAACAATGTGTGCAGTATAAGATTAGTAGAAAATGTTTATAAGATTTATGATGAATTATGATTTTAAGATTCATCATCTTTTCATTTCAATTATATGATTTGTTCTCAAATGTACTCAAAAACAATAATTTATTGCCAAATTTTATGTCAACCAAACGTTTCCTGATAAATACTATTCTCCTCACTAACCAGTTTTTGGTTTGTTTGAAGTAATTTTTTGTCATTAAGCAAATTTTAGTAGAAAATGAAGCTATTGCAATGGCTAAAAATATTTTAAAATCAAAATTTTTGAAAACATTCTTCATTTAAATCCGTTTTGAGGCATTCTGAAACAAATACTAGAGTTAAACGCATTTATATATATATAGTGTGGTGGTCTCGAGTGTGAGAGAGTGCGGGAAAGTAGAAAATCCAATAAAAATTGTACATTTATGACAATTCTGTCCATATGAACTGAGAAAAACGAGTCAAATTTCGGCAATTTTGCAGGATTTCAATGTTTTGTATATCATGATGTTAAGTGCTTGTATATTTTCTGGAGGAGGAACTATGGGTTTCTGTATTACTCCTTTCGATTGTATGTAGACGGATATCCGCGTTGGACATTTCTCAAAATTCTGTATACTTATCAATAAAAAATATCGCAATATTTATTTTTCTCGATATCAAACAAATTCACTGGACGATTCCTTCCAGGCGATAACTCTCCTTAGGATTGAGATAAAAAAAGCCGTTCTTTCACCAAAAAATCAAGCTTCCCAAACTAAAGGATGAGTTTGTTGGCCAGCATTTTTTGGGCACATTAAATTGGTACTGACAAGTTCACTAAAAATATCAAAAACAGCTAAAAATTTATCAGGTTTTCTTCCGGAGAAGATACTTACTACCTATGAAAAATATTTTTACAAATTCTTTTGACTCTTCAAAATGTACTTCAATTTCACTAAAATGTGCCAAAAAATCGATAAAAACTGTAAAAAAGTTAAAAATTCAGAATCTCGTTTTGAATCGCAGAATAGGTATTATTTAGAGTTTTTTTTTTTCATAAAATTGGTAGTTAACAATTAATTTTTCCTCAAAGTCCTTAATTTTCAAAACAATGTAACGTGATATAATACGATGATTTACAAAAATTCGCTCATACGATCATGCTGCATTTCTGACACTTTTATCTTCCTAATGCATTTTTTCTTCCAGAATTTAATAAAACCATTCTCAATCTCAAGTCAATAGGACGAACCGTTATCAAGATATGGATTGTTTATAGTTTTTTTGTCATTGGCCCCATTAGAGCTTAGAATAAGAAATTAAATAGTCGAAAGAATTTATAAAAAGATTTTTCATAGGTAGTAGGTATATTCTCCGGAAGAAAACTTGATAAATTTTGTCACTAATATTTCTTGTGAATTGGTTTGATATCGAGAAAAAGGAAAAGATTTTTTTTATTAATAAGAAAACTGAATTTTGAAAAATATTTAACTCGGATACCCATTTCACCACACCCAAATATCATTTGTGGATTTTAACCTTCAGTAGGTCGTGCCTGCAGTGTTGCACTCGGGAGAAAATTATTGCACTTCGGTCCCTTTTCCGCGAAATCACTCAACTCCCCTTAATAGGCAATTTTCAAGACCGCAATGGCTTGATCACGTCTGACTCACAACTCTATCGGCATTGGGCTCGTCGCACTCAGTTTCGATCCAGACCTCGATTCGAGCTCAGTGAGAAATAATGCCTAGCAGTGTAAACACTAAGACCTAGGTAGGAGAAGTAGGCGTGTCTTGATACTTTCGAGAATGGAAATCGTAATATCTTTCCTGAACAAGAGGTGCTTAAAGTCTCCTAGACCGAAAAAGCTACCAGTAGAGACCCAAAACAGAAAAGTACTCAGTCATGCAACATGGCTAATAAAGCGAATTTTAAAAGAAAAGCTGAGGATAAAATCAAATTAGGCACTTAAATTCTGACCATGTCCTGAATAAAACTGAAGGAGTAGCCGTGTGATGGGATTGCAAAGAAAATTTTAGGGAACACAGCTTAACTCGAAAAATACAAAATTTTAGAAAATTATGGTCATTTCTCACCTGAAAATCTATTTTTTTCGCTCTATTTATGAATCTTAGAAATTTGCAGGTGGTCACAATAGACTCAGCGCAGAAAAATACTTCGACAGTGGCACGTCACATGCCCTATTGTCAAAAACCGAAAAGCATTTTTTGAGACACTAAATTGTAAATTTGAACCTGGAATTCTGGAGCGATATAGGGCTGGCCAATGAACTCGACCTGTCTTTTGCGAAAACAAATCTTTCTGCGTTGGAACGAATATTTTACGCTGTATTTCAAGGGAGTTATCGTCTGGAAATACACCACATATATTCATATATTCATCAACAAAAAAAAAAAAAAATAATAATAATAATAATAAAATAAAAAATAAATAAAAAATAAACATAACAAATAAAAATGAAAATAATAATAATAAATAAATGATGAATGAATAATGATAATAATTATATATATATATAATATAATATAATAATATATAATAATCATATATATATATACGTCAATAAAATCTAGGATTGTGTTCTTTGATCTGTGAAACGGGTTTGTAGGAGATATCCTCCCCCCCCCCCCCACCATTTAAAATTTTGAAGCCATCTAAGTAGCACATTTTTTTTTTTTTTTTTTTTTTTTTTTTTAAATTCGATGAAACCTGTGATAATTACGGCGATGTAAATGCCGCAGTGCGACCTTATAATTTGTGTGTTAGAGAGTGTGTTTTAGTGCCATTCCAGAACATATATATTTATCCTTTGACTCGAGTTGAAAATCCGTTTTTCTGCATAAAAATCAAGCATCACAATAAGAAGATGTTTTTGAACGGCCACGGTTTTTGCGTAATACAAAGAACATACTTACTGTCAGACATACGGTAATTCGCGAAAAGCCAACTTTAAATTTGGATACTAAGGCCTGAAACCTTAAAATCCCATTTTGATGCCAATGCTGTCGTTTATTCTAGCCCCAAATGTGACACTCTCCCCATCGTTATACCTAAGCCGCTCAAGTTATATCTACAATATTTTCGTTCAGATTTTTCTCTGCCCAAGACTTATTTTTCAACACCGCACAATCAGTACGAAATGACTTCACTATTAGCTAAAAACATTATGTTTGAAAATTTTTTAGCAGACTCGCAGTACATCCTCTGGCTAGTAAAGCTTACCCCAAACATTAAATACGAATATAAAAGACATCTTACCTTCGGTAGTATAAAATACCTTCCCTGTAGGGACAGAAGAACGAATTCACTCAGTATCTTCAAGCTCTTGATTGCGAGTCTGGCGTACTAACTAGGAGAAACAAAGTTCTTGCACTCAACAACCAAAAGTACCGGTATGAAGACGGGAGTGTCAGAACGTGTTAGCGCGCGTCCATTACGGGCAGTCAAAAAGAATCAGAATTCCGGAGTAACAATTGAAAAGGTCTACAATTTTGTTCCTATAGAGGTGGCCAAAGGAAGTTTCCTGTGTACTGGACGTTTCCTATATAACAGTGAGCGTTGTATAGCGTTTATATATAACGGGCAGCTGTATTCATTCCAACATAACCACTGGCACGAAAAATACACTTTACTATCCTGCTAAATTATGTTTTTGGTATTCTCAGTAAGAACTGATATTATTTGCGCCTGTTTCTATTTATTTATATTATTCGATAATTTAAGCCGCACCACAATCAGAAGTGTTGAGTAGGTAAGGTAACTGGATACGTATGAAACATATTCTTCTTTATTTTTCTTTTATTTTATTTTATATTTTTCTTTCTTTTATGTATTTGGTCTTGGTAACGGTTTCGTATTTGACTATTTTGTTACCTCACTATTAGAGGCAGCTTTGTGTTCGTGCGAGAAATCGAAAAACTGTTTCTCTTTCAAAATCAAAATTTCCTTTCTGCTGTTTGCGTTTCTATACCTTGCTGATCAAAGTCGGTTCCGTGTCGGTCTGATGTCTGTCTGTGGTAAATCATTCTCATCCCCAAATCTATGACTAGTTTTAATCCGATTTTGATCATATTCCTGGGGGTTGTGTGGGTTAGCTTCTAGATGGGACGGTCCACTTTAACTTTCATTGCCGACAGAGCAATAGTAGCCTGTGAGCCTGCGCAGTCGTGAATTTCTTATAACTTCGATTTCTCATGATCTATCATTCCGATTTCAATCAAACTTAGGGGTGTTGGATTCCCTATGTATTTTATCGAAATTGGTGAAGTCACAACTATTACGCATGCGGAAAACTAATATTTGTTGATACTTCGGGACTAACGGACCGATTTTGATGAAATTTTCAAAGATTCTGCGGGTTAACCTTTATACAATATCCTCACAATTCCATCGCCGTAATATACGTAGGATTATGAATGCCTTTGGTTTGATAGTCCGATATGCGCATGCTCAAACATGATTATAGCCCTATTTCGTATATTAGAATGGCACCGCATATATATTATTGTTCTATTTTCTATTCAATCATTTCGACTCGTGCTTTGTTCTTCAACTAATTTTACAAGACCGTGTTACTATACGTTAAGATGCTATACTGGTATTGTATTCCATTTGTATTCTATGGGTGAGGAAGCAACACTGGTTTTGAATGCTATCATTTTTCTCTCAAGCTTGGGTTGCACCCACACTCCTCTACATCAATGCCAATAGGCCGTCTCTCTTATTTATGAAGCTTTGTCTACAAATGACCTAGCTTCAAAGGAATGTCTTAACAACTTGATTCATGGGGGGGGGGGGGGGGGGACCGTGCCATGCCGAAGAACGTGAAAATGAGGGTTTTTTACGAAAATTGCCAGGTGGCACTTTCGATCGGAAATCAACAAATTAAACTTTTTTTTTTGCTTCTTTTTCAGGGTTGTTTTTGGTCACCCTGCATGAGGGCCATGTTTTGTTCAAAGTTCATCATTCGAAATTCATAACTCTTCCTTCACTCGACATGCGAACACGAGAGATTTGAGAAAGTACAATCGGTGAAGGGTAGACGAATGAAATGATGTGCGAAATACAGCAGACGGCCAACCATTTCTCCGCATGTTATGATTGTTCAAACTTTTCACTTCGTCAGTTTTGACAAGAGATCCCCGCACCCGCCATTCCTTCAGTCACATCCCAACACGTTTATCCCGTGCCGAAGAACTTTTTGCTTTGGGACAGAAGATATTGAAGGAAGGAACAGAGGCGGAGGGGTGGATGGAGAGGGAATGGTGAGGCTGGTTTAGTAGCGAGGGGGGGGGGGTCCATTGTACGAGCTAACATTGTTGTCCTCTTCTCATCCATTCTATCCGCCCCTTCCTCTCTTCCTTACGAACTATCTCCTTTTACCCAGCGAGTTGTACCACTTATCTTCCATCTTGAATTATACCTTGTACCCTGTAATGGCTTCCATTTAGTTTGCTTTGCATTCGCGGAATGTTCCCCAGGGCAGTTGAAATTATGTCTATATCAATGTGAAACTCTGCTCGCACCTCCACAATGAGTGTTTATTAGGTTTATGGGTATTTCGAAGACAGGTATGCAGGTAAGTTGTTCTAGGATTGGTGGCTCCATCGTATTTCCAGTTTGAACGTACAAGTGTTCATTTGAAACATAGCTTAGCGACCAATATTATGACATCACCATACAAGTTTTTCTTCAAATTGAATTATTTAGGTACCTGTATAAATCATATTATTTGATTAGCGGTAGAAAGGAGTGCATACAGAATGACATGATACCGTTTTTCGCGAGTAGCCTAGCCTACAAAAATGAATCTATCGCCAGGCCCAGAAATTGTAATTAAGTTATAGTTCCGAAAGCTCTGTAATTAGAAAATGAAGCACAAGTGAGATAAAAATAGGCGTTTGTGTGTGTGTGTGTGTGTGTCACTCCAGACGATAACTCTCCTTAGGATTAAGACAAAAATTCCGTTCTTGCGCCAGAAAATCAAGCTTCCCAAACGGAAGGACGAGTTCGTTGGCCAGCAATTTTTGAGCACATTGAGTTGGTCAAATCTCAAGAAATCACCAAAATTGGCTGCAAATGGCTTAAAATCGTTGAATTAATATTTTTTAGCACGATATTAGTGATAAAAAAAAGTTTATAAACAACGAACTAGAACAGTCTAGTCCTGTATGCCTAGGACGTTTTGCGATTCACAGTCGTATTGACGATTTTGTTTTTTTTTTCTAGTTATTACAATGATTGATTGTGCAGTGCTCCGAATGGTCATATTTGACTCACTGAACTGAATTCAATCTATATCAACAAAAAACTACCTACCCTTTCATTGAAAACGCATTTTAAGATAATGATTTTTAAAATTAGACCTCTTTCATTTTTCGGTAATGCCAAAATTTCCCAGGCATCTTAGGCCGTGAGTGATTTTTCAAAAGACGGACTTTTTCCTTTTTTTGCGATTTTCAGAATTTGCGTATCCTGAAACGTAAAAAAATAAATATTTGGGGGGTTGAGGGATTGCATTTTTTTCTGAATTTTTTATATTTGATATTTGGCATTAATATTTCTGATAACATGCATTTTTTTCCTTAATAAACAAAAGTTCATTATTGATAATAATAAAAAATAATAATAATAAAATAATGGTGCGAGGAAATTCGAATGCATTCAGTTCAGTACGTAAGGATCTACATTGTAATCTACGAATGGCATTCCCACATATGAAGTAACTCTTGTTGTCTGAGTCAGACTTCAGTACTGTAGGTACAATGTCTACAATGTACAATGGTACAATATTGCGAGTATAAACAGAATTTCACTGTTACTCCATTACACGAATGTTTATGCATAAATAAATATATGGATAGCTAAGTATCTCTTAAACGCGCTAAAATGATTTCAAGTATTCCTGCAGTGTCATTCTCTTATAACTTGCATTAAGGCTTGAAATCAAGATTCGAAAACATTGTATGACTTTTCACTAACTGCAGAAAGGAGCGTCAATGACGCTTCATTATTAGAAATTAAGTACAGAAATATTAAAATAACAGTTTTACAATTAAGATTGACTGGGCAACTTTAATATTCATAGACAGATCATTTTAAAGTTTTTCACCACGGTACAGACATAATGACGCCACATCATGGTTCTGTATAAATAAATCTCGAGTTGATTGGGAATACCCGTTGATCACAGCGGATCACATAAATGTTCGCCGTGGGAACCGGACGAGCAAGTCCGTCTTTCTAACGTCCCTCCGCGCAATTCGTATGACATCAATAACCAAGAGAGACGTCGGGAACGTTACGAAGCGACGTTCATCATTCTGGTTGGGTTCATTGACTATTGCGATGTTACCCGCACATCTATCGTCAAATCCCGTCAATGCGCCCCAGATGTGGTAGCGTGAGCACGCTATCAATCACCAATGAGCTCGCGTATACACATCCTCCTCCATCCCTTCGTAACCTCAAAATTAATATTGAACACTCATTAGGAACCAATCCAACTCATTTTTGAGTCCATTCATTTCTGTAAAAGAGTGATTTGCGTATTCATTCACTCAGTGATTGCCTAAGTCGCCACACTTACGGGCGCACTTCGGGAATCTGCCAGTTACTAGTTTTTAGGCGCACTTCGGGAATCTGCCAGTTACTAGTTTTTAGTCCAATTTTGAGAAAGTTTTTTCAGCACTGGCATTTTTTAAGCCTTTTAAGGCATTTCTTTTTGTTGTTTCAAGAAAGATTTTTCCATGTCATTTTCTATTAAAAACTTCATAATAAGTAACCACTCAAACTATTTTATAAAACTTTGACGCAATGAAAACTTGAACGAAACTGTGAAATTGACTTTGACTTAGTAATTTCATGGCAAAACAGACAATTTAGGAAAGAGAAAATAGTAGGTAAATGTCCAAACTATAAAAACTATATTTTTGGAAGTGTTATAATAGATAGATTATTTCATAGATCATTTCCAAAGGCTCATGGAAATGATAAGAAGATCATAAAGCCAAAATGGATTTATAGTAAAGTTACTGATCATTGATGAGAGTCATCGATGGAATTACTGAAAATTAACGTTCTCAGAAAAAAAAAAAATCTTTTCTATATTAAGGGTAATGAAGTAAACATGAAATCCATTTGAAATAAAAGGTAATAATGGCAATCATATACAAAACGATAGAAATCCTAAGTGATCGTAATAAAAATCAATTCATCTTGAAATTGAAAACAGATTAGGTACCTAAACAGGGTGGCGCAGTTTCGGGCGCAACACTGGCTAGGGTTCGATTCTACTACTAATGTGTGGCTTTTTTTGTCCTATAACATATATTTTTTAATTCACGCTAAAAACCACTTTTTTCATTTGCAAGATTTTTTTCGCGTTTTCGACTTTGTCGACTTCGCTAAAACTGTCATAACTCACTACATTTTCAATCAAAACTCAAATCTGATTATACTGTTGAAAAAATCGTGGGATTTCCTATCTTCCTAACGCCTTTTTTAAAATTTTTAAATGGAATCAACGAGTGACAAATAATCTGTAATTGAAAAATTTGTAAAATTTCGAAAAATTTTACGTTTTCAAAGTTTGTCTCCCGAAACGTCATTGAAATCAGAAACGTGATTGATTAGAGTGAGGGGACTTAATTTAATTCTACCTTTATGAAGGTATAGTTACAAGCGTAACGAGAATTGCTGGGATTCAAGTTTCCTGTCACCAGTAACTAAAGTAAGTTGATGTTTGTTAGTGATGATGACCTAACCGTAAAAATTTATTAAACATCGTAACTTTTTTTGTGGATAAAGACAAAATTGTCATGAACTTCCATTTTCTTCATTGAAATAGGGTTCCAACTTCGTTGCGAGTGATTTATTATTTACTTTAATAATTGGTGAACAGTTCACTACCTATTTAGCCACCGATTTGTAGAAGGCGTTAGGAGTGAAAACAAAAACAAAATGAATGAATAAATAAATAACACTACCTGACTACAGAATTGAGGAAGACTATGGCTGGAGCATAGTATAGATTGAACAAAGAAGGGTAATTGGAAAAGCATCAGAAGAGCAAAGGTAGCAGTAAAATTTTCGATTAAAAAAGTTTAGCGGGCCACCAGAGAACATCCTATCGAATAAAAGTTGAAACATTTCGGCATTCGTTATCTTCGATTCGAACTCCTAAAAACCCCTTTTATTGTTCCTCCAATAGGGTTGAGAATCTTCCAGTTCCGTCTAACAAGTAACTTTTTTTAAACGTTGCCTTGTTTTGTCGAAACTTGTGCGAGTTTTAGTAGAACTTAAAACAATGGCGAGTGAAAATCGCACATCCCGCATCAGATATTTTCGGTATTGCACAAATATACGGACCCACTCTCCTAATTAAGAGGGGTCCGAACGAATGGAGAGTTTAAATTCAACCAGTTAGCAAACCCTCGCATTTCATATAAAGTCGACATACATTCAATAAAACATTGAAGTGGCACCCACTCCTGAATAACCTATGTGCGGAATGATTCGTCGATTTAATACGTAAATAATCACTTTACCGTTGGGTTTGGTTCATTAATCAACCACATTCGCAGTGTTTCAGGTATCCGCTAGGATTTTTCGATCGTGAGAGGAACTCAACCTGCTCTTGAAATTATCAATAGAGGACCGAAAAGATTGATGACACATGCAATCATATTTTTATCAGCACAATGTTCAACTGAGAAACCGATACCCAATTATAAATATGTATATATATTCATTTGTGTTCGGTAAACCTAGGTAAAGAGAAAGCTGTCGGGGATCATGATTTATTTGTTTATCTTTAACATGAGAGTGGACTTCGCCGTAACTGACTCTTCAGCTGAGCCCTCCAAGTCCTCGTGACCCCTCTTCTCCGAGCAGATTATCGAATCTCTGGCCTTGATAAGGCAGTCGCGAATCAGCCTTTGTCGCTCGATTACCTGTTTCCGCACCTACTGAAATTTGAAGATGTTCTTCGTATTTTTCGTTATTGGTGGCCACCAGCTGGTGTGATTTGATTGCCGTGCAATCCCCGTTCACTGTTGATGTGAATTTTCGAGCATCCTTACTGCTGGATACTACCTTCACGATCGTCAATTTAATAAGGTCAGACCTATACAATTTCTCCTTCTACTGTTTTCGGCTGCTCTCATCTACCACGTGTACAAGGAACTTTACTATTGCAATCAGCTTTAAAGACGTTTTTCTACTTAAATTTCTACCAATATTAATTGCCATTATTATTGTAATTGGCGTTATTTCTTTTGATAATTTAACTTTTGATATGATTTTGATAATAATACAGTCCTCTAAACTAAGGCTCAGTTTTTCTAGTCTTCTTTATTAACCTTAGATCCCTGTGCAATGCACCTAAATTTAGAACCAAATATTTTTTCAAGGTAAATATAATTTGATAATTTCATTTATTTGCTCAAATGTTGTAAATTGCCAACATTAATGGTCCTATCGAGCAAACGGATGGTGCTTTGTAATTTGCGTGCACAGGAATTTTCGGCAATCTGATTTAAATCCGATTTAAATTAACGGTGAATCTGTTGAAGTGAAGCCGTTTACCTATTGTAAATATATTTTGCGAATATCATTCAGTTTATCTTCTATCTCTATTGTGTTATTGTATGTGTAAATTTTGTTCGTGTTCGTTATTTATTGCTTGCATGAGTTGTATCTATTTTCCATAATTATTTATTAAAAATTTTTTCTTCGTAAATTGCGTAAAATTGAATCTATTTGTATATGTTTATTGCTCTATGTACTCGTATATTGTATGCTATACAAATTTTTAAATAATTTGTCTTTAATGTCATAGCTTGACCAACCGAAATTGAATCGGATTGGGTACTTGTCGTTCTAAATCTCAAGGATATATCTTTGAATCGAAATATTATTTAGCCTAATTCTGCTCTTATCATTCACTTGAAATTTCTATCTTTCCTTCTTGTAATTTTTTTTGTTCTTGTCAAAATGGACACTAAGAAGAAAATTTCGGGCGTGTTGTTGAAAATGACCCTCTATCAAACTAAGATTGGTAATATCGCGAAATTTTCAAGGGATGTGTCAAGCGATGTCACAAAGGTTCCAATGTTTCGCGGAATGATGCAGGAAATTAAAGAACACTACAAGTCATTTAAAGCCCTTCTAGACGACTTAATAGACCTTCATGTCGAAAATGAAACGATAAACAATTTTCCAAACGAAGAAGAAAAAAATCTTCAGCTTAATTGCGATCGATACTATTATGAAGCGTTGGGCGTTCTGGAGGGTCTTAATACACCCGCGCCGTTACCACATCATGAAAACGCTGCCGCAAATGCTAACGTTTCTGGTTTGGTCTCATTTTCTGCATCTCGTATCCTCAGAGTTGGGAGTCCCATGGATAGCGTTCCCAAGTTTGATGGAAAATTAGATAAATGGCCCTTTTTTCGTGATACGTTTACATCTATGGTACATAATGATAATGACATCCCCACAATGGCAAAATATCGTACGTTGATAGGATCGCTTGAAGGTCCAGCCTTAACACTGATCAAAGGGATTCCGGTTCTCGAGGCTAATTATGAGCAGGCTTGGAAATTAATGACAGATACCTACAATAATAAGCGTATCTTAGGTGCGAGTTTTCTTAATAAGATACTCGATTACAAGCCCCTTTCTGGTTCACCAAATCTCGCCATTTTACAAGCGTTCATAGGCACAGTTTGTGAGAGTGTTGAAGCTTTCAGATTGCTGAAAATCCCAAATGCGGAGGACTTTATTTTGCTCACGTTGGTTGTGCGATGTTTAGATCCAGGTACTCGTCATTCATTTGAACGGAAGAATCTTGGAATTGAACTTCCAACCTTTGATTCTCTTCACCAGTTTTTGAGAGGCGAATGCACAGCTTTGACCTTAAGTGGTGGTTGCCTCGCCTCTAGTTTGTCAAACTCATCGTCACAAAATTCCCGTTACAGAAAGCAGAATAATGGATCACAATCAAAACAAAAAGGTGATTCCAAAAGTGCCTTATTTGTGTCCGATAAGAACGAGAAATCCGACAAAGCTGCGCATCAAAGGAAGAGTTCTTCTTCATATTCTAAACAATGTCCAGTCTGTTCAGTGAAGCACACACTTTACCAGTGTGAATTGTTTCGTTCGTCGTCACCTAAAGAAAGATTCAACTTCTTGAAAAGGTGGTCTGGTTGTAGGCTTTGCCTTTCTTTTCAGCACATTTCAAAAAATTGCGCGAGTGATAAAATGTGTGAAATATGCAATGGTAGACATCATTCTTTGCTCCATCTGCCCTCTGATTTGAATTCTAATGGAAATGGTAGTTCGCCTTCCAACATAACTTCTGATGGCCCTTCACAAAACACTGTAAATGCGATGTTGGGTGATTCATCCAACCCCGACAGTGTAATTTTAGGGACTGTTATTGGTCAAATCAAAGATTCTTCAGGCCAATTTCATAATATAAGAATTATCTTGGATGGTGGAAGTCAGTTTTCGTTTATTACGAAACAATGTGTAGAGCGGCTGGGCTTTAAAGCCTCAGATTGTAACGTGAAAATAAGTGGAATTGGACAGGTCTCTGTAGCTGATACCCAAGGTGTATTGGAATGCTGTTTGCGCCCGGCTACTGATAATTCAATCATTCTGTCTACTAAGGCTATAGTCTTGGATCGAATTACAGGTAACCATCCTCAAACCCACTTGCCTTCGAAATTAAGGCAGAAATATTTAAATTTTGCCCTAGCTGACGCTCAGTTTTGGAAACCAGCTCCGATTGAGTTTCTCCTTGGATGTGATCTTTTTTACGACATTTTGACAGGAAGACCAGTTCATATTGCTCCAAATATTCCAAAGCTGACGCCAACTATTTTTGGATACGTTGTGGGAGGTCGATATCAAAGACCTGAACAGCAGTGTGGGTCAGGAACTGCCCTTTTCACTCAGTCAAATGACTTGGCCGAAATCATGCAGAAGTTTTGGTTGGTCGAGGAAGTTGAACCAAAACAAGTGAGGTCAGTTGATGATATTTATTGTGAACAGCATTTTGTTCGAACTCATTCTCGGACTCCCACAGGCCGATATATAGTTTCCTTGCCATTCAAGGAACCTCCTCCCGACCTCACGAGCTCTCGTCAAACTGCAAAGTTTCGCTTCCAGAATCTTGAAAGGAAACTGTCAAAAAGTCCCTATTTGAAGGATTCCTACGTACAGTTCATGCAGGAGTATTTTGATTTGAAGCACATGTCAGTTGCAAGAGAGCCTGGCGCTTATGTCATTCCTCACCATGGGGTATATAAAGTCAATGACTCAAACCCTAAACTACGAGTAGTATTTGATGCTTCTTGTAAAACGACCAATGGAAGTCTGAACGACTACCTGCATGCTGGTCCAACCTTGCAAAACGACATCGCAATCATCCTTCTGAGGTTCAGGACACACAAATTTGTGTTTACAGCCGACGTTGTTAAAAATTTTCGGCAAGTGCTCTTGGACCCCAAAGACCGTAAATATCAGCACATCCTCTGGCGGTCAGATCCAAACAAAGAAATTGTTGAGTATCAATTAGATACCGTCACTTATGGGACAAAACCAGCTCCGTACCTCAGCATCCGTACATTGCATCAGCTTGTCCAGGATGAAGGTTATGCATACCCAGATGCCTCAATCTCTCTTATGCTCGACACTTATGTAGATGATATTGCATCTGGAGCTTCCACCCTAGAGAAGGCCCTTGATTTGAAAACTCAGCTCATTGGTTTACTGAAGAAAGGAGAATTCGAATTGAGCAAATGGATGTCAAATGTGCCTCAACTTCTCGAAGAGTCTTCACCTGAGCAGGATCCATTAAACCTCTCACTTGATGACAAGTTGATCAAAATTCTTGGACTCCAGTGGGACCCGGTGACAGATGCGTTCACATACAGTATTGTTGGTGTTGATACTAATCTGAGTAAGAGAGCAATTCTCTCATCAATAGCTCGGATATTTGACCCTTTGGGCTATGTGTCACCAGTGGTATGTTATGCCAAAATAATTCTTCAGCGTTGCTGGAAGTCCGGGGTTGATTGGGATGCAGCTGTGCCTCAAGATGTTGCTACAGACTGGCAGAAGTTGGTTTCGGAGTTGCCGTCAATGAGCAATATCTTCATTCCCCGTCACATACCCATTTCGAATGCAGAAAGAATGGATATCATCGGCTTCTGTGATGCTTCTGAATTGGCTTATGGGGCTTGCATCTATTTGCGAATTGAGAGATTATCTGGAGTTGAAACTTATTTGCTCAAAGCAAAAACCAAGTTAGCTCCTCTTAAGACCCTGACAATACCTAGGCTAGAACTCTCAGCAACCTTGCTTTTGTGCAAAGTGTACGAGTCTCTTCAGACTTATTTATGCTCACTGCCTGTTTCACGGTGCTTTTGGTTTTCGGATTCCACCGTAGCTCTGGGATGGTTGAGAGCTGATCCATCGAAACTCAAAATCTGGGTGGCCCATCGAGTTATTGAAGCAAGTGAATCAACCAAAATATCTGATTGGCATCATGTGAGGACTCACGAGAACCCAGCTGACAGTGCATCCAGAGGTTGCTTACCGTCAGAGTTCCTCACACATCCACTTTGGATGAAGGGCCCTGAATGGCTGTGTCAGCCATTTAGTTGCTGGCCTATTATTGGAATAACAGAAGTTGTTCATGATAAACCTCTGCCTGAGTTGAAAGGCAGTGCCACATGTTTGATGGTGGAGACTCCAACGTCTGACCTGTTGAACTGGATTGAGAAGTTCTCATCATACTCAAAAATACTTCGAATAATGGCCTATGTTGTGCGGTTCCTAAGAGTTTTGGTTGGTTGGCCATCTACAGGTTGTACCACTAGGCGAGAGCTTAAAAGAAAGTATGAAAATTTCACAGTTGAAGAGATTATTGTTGATGTTCCGGCTGTCAGGGCTGTGGAATATGAGGTAGCAGAGAGAATCTACATTCGCCTTGTACAACAACATCACTTTCCAGACCTTGTCAAAGGTTTAGTGCCTAGATTTCGTCATACAGCTCGTTTAAATCCTTTTGTGGATATGCGTGGTATTGTCAGGGTGGGCGGCAGACTCATCAGGGCTCCTCTACCAGGAGACGCAAGATTTCCTATTTTATTACCAAAAACGGGCCACTTTATCAGACTCCTTGTTGACTTCCATCACCTCGTCTACCTGCATATTGGATCATCGTCGCTCCATGCCTTAATCAGGAATCATTTCTGGATATTATCAGGACGTTCTGTTATCAAGCAAAGGATCCATCGTTGTGCTGTCTGTGTTAAAGCAACAAAACAACCAAGGGCACCACTCATGGGGAATTTGCCATCCTCTCGTTTCGCCCAAGGAAGAGCCTTTATCCAGGTAGGGGTAGACTTTGCTGGTCCATTCCCCCTTAGAGAATCTCTTCGTAGGAAGGCTCCAGTGTCGAAGGCATGGCTCTGCCTGTTTGTCTGTATGGCATCAAGAGCTTTACACTTGGAGTTGGTCTCAAGTTTGTCAACTCCAGCATTCCTTTCCACACTAGACAGGTTTATTGCCCGCCGTGGCCTACCTTCAAAAATGCATTCTGATTGTGGTACCAATTTTGTAGGTGCAAGCAAAGAGTTGAAGGAGATGCACCGATGGTACTCCAATGAAGCCACCAACAATGCCATCATTAATCATTTGGCTAATCGAGGTATAGAGTGGTCCTTTAATCCACCTGCTGCTCCGAATTTCGGTGGCCTTTGGGAGGCCGGAGTTAAATCTGCTAAAGGAATCTTGCGTCGTATTGCTGTTGACACTGCTTTCACCTTTGAGGAACTATCCACATTGTTTTGTCGTATTGAAGCTGTGCTCAATTCTCGACCTTTATGCCCTGTGTCTGACGACCCAGATAGCTTGGAAGCTCTCACTCCCGGGCATTTTCTTGTAGGAGCCCCATTGTTGGCTAGACCTGAACCAATCCTCCTAAACCTTCCAGAAAATCGCCTGACTCGATGGCAGCTGGTGCAGCAACGGGCCCAGCATTTTTGGAGCAGATGGAGGAAGGATTATCTGTCGACTCTGCAGGAAAGAAGAAAGTGGCTTAAGAAGACGCCAAACCTGGAAGTTGGAGAACTCGTTATCCTCAAGGATAGGAAGGATCCACCCACCAAGTGGACTTTGGCGAGAATCGTTGGTGCATCACCAGGTGGTGATGGAATTTTGCGTGTCGTCGAGATAAAAACTGCAACAGGAGTCTTCTCCCGGCCAGTTTCTAAACTTGTCTCTCTCAGGGAGGTTACCCAAGCAGAACAGTCCAATGTATCACAATTTTGATTCTCTTATTCTCAAATTTTCATGGAAAATATGATGGGCGGAATGTTCGGTAAACCTAGGTAAAGAGAAAGCTGTCGGGGATCATGATTTATTTGTTTATCTTTAACATGAGAGTGGACTTCGCCGTAACTGACTCTTCAGCTGAGCCCTCCAAGTCCTCGTGACCCCTCTTCTCCGAGCAGATTATCGAATCTCTGGCCTTGATAAGGCAGTCGCGAATCAGCCTTTGTCGCTCGATTACCTGTTTCCGCACCTACTGAAATTTGAAGATGTTCTTCGTATTTTTCGTTATTGGTGGCCACCAGCTGGTGTGATTTGATTGCCGTGCAATCCCCGTTCACTGTTGATGTGAATTTTCGAGCATCCTTACTGCTGGATACTACCTTCACGATCGTCAATTTAATAAGGTCAGACCTATACAATTTCTCCTTCTACTGTTTTCGGCTGCTCTCATCTACCACGTGTACAAGGAACTTTACTATTGCAATCAGCTTTAAAGACGTTTTTCTACTTAAATTTCTACCAATATTAATTGCCATTATTATTGTAATTGGCGTTATTTCTTTTGATAATTTAACTTTTGATATGATTTTGATAATAATACAGTCCTCTAAACTAAGGCTCAGTTTTTCTAGTCTTCTTTATTAACCTTAGATCCCTGTGCAATGCACCTAAATTTAGAACCAAATATTTTTTCAAGGTAAATATAATTTGATAATTTCATTTATTTGCTCAAATGTTGTAAATTGCCAACAATTTGATATTATTGATTATCATCCGAGGGGTCTTACGTACTTTTCCAACCTTCGACAGAGAAAAAAGCCTCTTGAGTTGAGCGTTGCTCTAATTGAACAAATTAATGATCCTTCAACTTCCAAGCTCGAAAAGATACAGAATGGTCAGAGCTTAAATCCTCTTTAAATTAACTTCATAAACTCATTATTGCAAGATATAAAAATATTCCGAGTAGTACTCTTCTGGTATTACACGTTTCCCTGAAAATTTCTTCTCTGGGCTATACTTACTCGGTTTTTATTATGATTTCCTAACTTCTAGACATCTGTATGAACAGACCAGACAGACACACCTGACAGATCTATATGATCTGTACTTCATCCACTCAAGAATATTTTTAGGATTCGGCCAATTGGTAGCGTATGAAAGGACGTATTGGTAGCAAAAGCATTTTGGTCACTTTTCAAAAACTTGCACAAAAATACCAATCCAAAATTGAAATATCGTCGCGCATTTTACTAGCACGCAAAATAATGACGTCTCTGATTTTTAGTAGCTGAATACAGTGTCGGTTTTGTGTTTCGTCTGTTCTGATTGCTTGCACTCGGGCAAAACTTTACGAAATTGATTTCTGATTTCAAATAAAGTTAATTATGTGTGTTGGGGACACGGTGAGTTGATCAATAGTAGTCTATGCGTAAGTCCAACATAGTAGACTTGAAAGAAGCATGACAAGTGTACAGTTGTCTTTTGATATTTTAGCGAATTTTTGAAGAAAATTAAGCTATTGCTCTCGCCTCAAAATTTGTAGAATGTGAATTTTTGATAAAATTTTATGCAGAAATCCGTTTCAGGCTATTCTGGATCATTTTTATGCTATCACGCTATCACGCATTTTTTTATCTATGTATTTATGTATGTATATATGTATGTATGTGTCATTCCAGACGATAACTGTCCGTAGAATTGTGCTAGAAACTTCAAACAAATTTTAAAATGTTAAGGACACAAAACAAAAGTTCAAGTTTGTTGGCCAGCATGATCGGATTACATCTTCGGGTTGAAATTTTCAAAAATGTAGCCGAAAATTTCAAAATGGCCTGTTTTTTGCGATTTGTTGAGCGAAATAATTTTTCTATTAAGAAAAAGCGAAAGAAATAGTATATTCGGAATCAGCGTAAGATTTCCTATATGAATATGTATCAAGTTTTCAAAAATTTCAAAGTTGAAAAATCAGTCAAAAATCGAAATAATGCCGTTCGCTAGTTGTAAAAATCGTAACATGAAACATTGTCCAAACTCAGATTGAACTACTCTTATGGAAGTATCCCTGTATAACCAATCCTAGAACCATGCTGTTTAAAACGTCTAATTATTTTTAATAATTTGATTCCATGTTTGTCTATCAAAATCATAAACTAAAATTTTTCTACACGATCAATAGCGACTGAAATGTCGAAGATTTCTTCAAAAATTCGCTCATGGGGTCACGCTGCATGACTGGACTTTTTATGGTATTTTCAGGAGTCATGCCGATTAGAGTTGACATTTTCCCCAATGAATTCAATCACGCACAAACGTGATAACCTATAACCGAAAATTTTGCTTCTGTGCTTCTGCTTTCAAAATTATTGTCATTCAATAATCTTTTCACAGCTCCTATAAATATGTATCAACTAATGGTTTTAGCGAATTTTCTCAAAAAATAAAGCTATTGCAATGGCTCCAAAAATTTTAAAATGAAAATTTTCAAAAATTTTTTTAATCGAAATCTGTTTTGAGGCATTCTGAAATGATTCCTGGATTTTATCGCTCATATATATATATATATATATATATATATATATATATATATATTTGTATGTATGTGTCATTCCAGACGATAACTTTTGAAAGAATTGAGATAAAAACTTCGTTCTTTCGCCAAAAAATCAAGCATTTCAAAAGAAAGGATGAGTTTGTTGGACAACACTTTTTGAGCACATTAAAGTGGTCAAATTTCAAAAAATGTGCTCAAAAAATCTCTAAAAATGACTGAAAACGTCTAAAAACTGTTAGATTTATATTTTTATCAGAATCGTAGTCGAAAGAAGTTTATTGACGATGAACTAAAACATTCAAAAATGAGTTCACAAAATTATTTGCTGAAAAATCGATTGAAAAACTGAGAAATTGTTAAACATCCAAAATCTGTTTTTATTCGTAGAATATGATTTGGAACGAGTTTATTTGCCATAATATTAGTGGTTAACAATTTCTTTGTACTCGGAATGCACAAATTTCAAAACAGTACCTAATGTAATATAATGTTACGATAACCTACAAAAATTCGCTCATACGATCATGCTGCATGAATGGAACTTTGAATCCTCCCCTATACAATATTCAATGTTCAATACGACGGAGAATACGAAAAATCTAAGTGCCACACAAACTTAGTAGAAGTTTCTAGTTAAAAGTTAAGAATCCTCTAACTGTGTTAAATTTTGTTGGAACAAAGTGTACGTCGAAGTTTTCGTATCTAACTGCATGGTTATGCCAGTTCAAACTTGTCGTTGAATTGTGTATTTTTGTCATATTACACTCAGAAGGAAAGACGAGTGGCCCCGAGCCCAAACTAATTATCGCTCTCTCGTTACTTGATGCGCAATGGAATTCAGTAGTCTATCTACTACAAGTCAAGGTGTCGTTCTGTTACAGAGAGCAACGAAGAAGAAAAAGGGGGAAGCGACGCGAGTAAGCTGAGCGTGAAGAAGCCACGTTCCAAAGCAAGCTCACCCAACCGCCAAGGCCCTCAGCAATGTCAGGTAACTTTTTTTTTCGATTTCTACATTCATTTTCATCTCCCACTAATCAATATTTATTCGACTTTGGGTCTTACTGTGAAACTCTCCGACACATCAATTTCAAAGTTCTGAAAAACTATCAGGTCCAATTTTTCAAAAATACATTTTAATGGTCAAAAATAGAGGTTTTCATGGTTTTATTAAATAATAGTTGGTTAGTTGGTTTTGTTTCTCCTTAATAACATAGTATACGGTCCTGTAACAAAGTATCCTTTTCGCTGCCGAATACACCATCGCCAATTCATGTGGGAAACCCCAGTGTAACGTTTGAGTTGAACCTATTAGTTTCAGTTTGTTTCCAAAGTGACAGTGGCTGAACGCTTGCTACTCCTTCTGATTCTGGTTAGACACCGTGTTCCTATTAATACGGTTTTCCTGAATTATTATGATGGTTTTTGCCTATTCCGATGATCTATTGGTTTATTTGATTTATTTTTTTATTTATTTATTTTTAACGTATCCATCTGGTAAATACACCGATCGAGTGAAGATTTATGTTCTAATAAGACCGATCAACTACTGGAACCTCAAAAGAGCTTGTGGACCACAAGTAGGACAATCTTATTGGTAAATAAATATCCGATGTAATGGTCTATTTCCTGTATGAATAAGTTGAAACCTAAGGCAACTTTACAAATTGGAATGCACAATTACCTTCATGTATATGATCATGTTTCCTAACCAAAATCAGGGGAAAAAAAAACAGCAAACTATGGACATTTTCACTTTGAAAACGAACTGAACAAAATAGCTTAACCTGAGTGGTTTCACCAGGTGGGTTCCCCATAAGGAGTAGTGATGATGTATTTGGCGGGAAAAGGAACCAAAGTCGGTAAGAGTACCCTACACTTTGTTAATAAGGAGAAAGTAACCAACTGTCCAACTATTGGGCCACCGCTGTCCAACATCAGGAACAAATGTCCAACTACTGAGCCTATGTGAGTTTTGACTTGGATAATTATTCCATAATTCCAATGTTATCCAATCTGAAAAACATTTACTTCATCATATTCCCACAAACTCTGAGAAGTTATGAAAATAAAAAGTTGAAAGATTTGATAAAAATCTGATTTCATAGTGTTTTAGTAAGAAAGTCACTGGGTTTGCTATCTCTGTCTGAATAACTGGGTCTGTTGTCCTATGATTTCCATCACGTTAATACGAGATAATGTAATTTTCCCCCAGTCAATGACTGAGTCGGGAATGCTACCAAAAGGGTCGCTTTTAAGTCTCATGAACCCAAGAACACATCTTATTTCAGTTCATAGATGGATTGAAATTGACAGCCAACCTATATGCTCAGACTAAAACATATTAGATTTACGTGCATTAGTAGAGTGCATTCAAAATTAGCAAGGCCACTCACCTCCGGCTAGGGTTCTCTGAGGTTGGGAATCCAGCTAACAAGCTACTGAGGATTCTAACCCCCTTATATGCTTAATCTGAATTAAAGCGCTATCAGGGTCTCTGTAATTACCATTATAATTATAATGATTTATAATGATGGATATTTTGATTTAAAATACATCTATTTAATTTTCAGCCGTTTTGCCATTTTTACTGATTTATTGAGTTCGTGATCGAAGTCGAAAAAATGATCGTCCTCCAAAATCAAAATTTCCACTTGCTTTTTTTCCGTTTCAGAGCTTGCAGATCAATTTTGATTTCGTGTCTATCTCTCTGTCTGTCTGATGTCTGTCTGTCCGTCCGTCTGTGTGTCTGTGCTAAATCCTTGTCACGCCCAAAACTATTCTAATATCCAGTCCGATTCCGATGAAATTTTCAGGGATCGTGCGGGTTAGCTCCTAGACGGTCCATTTATCATCATCTTTTGGTCCGATTTCGTTCGAACTCGGGGAGTAGATGAATATGTGTTTTAAAAAATTCCCTATGCATTATATTGCAACTGGTGGAGTAATAACTATAGCTCATGCGTGAAACTTCAATTGATCGGAACAGATAAAACTCCGAGTCTGATGGACTGATTTTTATAAAATTTTCAAGGATTGAGCGGTTCCGCTTCTAGACGTTTCCCTATAAATTTCATTGCCGTTGGATTAGTAGTTGTCTGTGCGCATGCGAAACCGTTAATTTCTTGTAACCTCAACTTATCAATCATTTCGACTCGTACTTTGTTCTTCAACTAATTCTATACGTCCACGTTACTATGAATGAGGACCCTCTATGATTCGGCCCACCCGAGTTTGCAGACGTTTTGCAGAGTGACACGTCATTTCAAATATTTTTTAGTGCTGAACACGATAGTGAAACTAGAATTGCGATATCTTATTCCGTTCTCTGATTAGAGCTGATCAACCATGAAGAAGCGCACTTTTTTTTCTATAGATCGATACTTTTAGGAAAAACCGTACTTCTGTATGGTTTGTCAGCTCTTTTCCAAGAAAGTAATAACATATCGCAATTCTTATTCCGTCATCGTGCTCTGCACTAAAATGTTTTTGAAATGAGGTGCTATCGGCAAAAAACGAGGGGGAAATTTTTCAAGCATCCCATAAATATTGGATTTTTTTTCTTCAAATTTTTATTTGTTTAAAGCTTAATATCAGGCATCCCAAGAAAATTCTCTAAATTTTACTTCGACGTCTCAAAAACTGTGGAAATAGTGAAGGGGGGTGTTACTTTTGGAACACCACCCAATAATAATGATTTTAAACGACTATAAACCTCGTAAATAATGTTTCCAATCATTTTATAATTTGTTATTTCAGTTTGTTTATAATTATTTTTTTCAATTTGCGTGTGTTTTTTTCTTTATTTCTTTAAGTCACATTATATTTTGGTGTTACGATGATTGAAAACTAGGATTAGAGCTTTATCAAAACATTACATTATACAAGGAAAACTAAGTGATTATATATACAATTCTTTATAAACGTTTTTTGGAACGAGGTCATTGATCAAACAAAAATTAATGGAGCGAGAAGTAGATATATTTTCAATAGAACGAACTCTCAAAATTGATGGCGCTACTTCCTGGTTATTTTTTCCACTTTCTCTTTTGAGACGCGTTACAGAACACCATTCTTAGAGAATCGGCTTTATGCTTAAAACCTCTTTTCAAAGGCAAATGACCTCCTTGATCGTTCAAATGAAGTGTTTTCGTTCGCCAGTGTTTCTCTTAAATCCCTTTCGACGAAGGCTTTTTTTTCTTTTTTTTTCTTTGGGCCAGCGCCCCACTCCTATCCTTGATTCCAGTTGCTCTGTCGTTCCATTCCGATGGAGTGAGAAAAAGAGTTTTATCTCGGAGGTATTCTGGAGAAAGCCTGTGGAGACATCAAGTAAAAAGGCATGAATAATTAATACCCTAAATAAGATTGAAAGAGAAATTTCACTCCAGCCTTTGAGTAATACAGATAAGCTCGGAATTGTTCATGCACTGATGAAGAGACTCAGTGGATCAAGTCCATTAATCATTGGATGGCTGTAAATGATGTTTTAATCGACAGGCATGTGAAATTATTGCCAGAGATTTGACAGGTCATCAGTCATCATTGGGAAAAATAATCGGAGATGATAAACTTTTATCAGCTACGTGTCACACCCCGAATTTTTCACTCCGATCGTTTCTCGTGAATTCATTGTGATCCTCATTTTATTAGATAACATTACTTGTTTTTACTTTTCCAACACGACTTTGGGTGAAAAAAGTAGCCAAGTAATTGGCCTGAATAACTACTTCTGGAGCCACACAATCATCAGTTTGACCGGAAAATATACCAATCAATACAAATAAAATAAATGTGCCATATGTATGTGAGTATCTTTATATCCATTCGTCACTATTGAAGATAATCTAGTCTGTCTGTCGAGTTGCGTAGATAGCATAGCTTTGCGTAGATTTGCTGAAATTTTGCTGAAAAATGTACAATGTTATCTCAATGTATCTCATTAATGTTTGCTGGAAATCGATAAAAACTATTAAAAAGCTAAAAAATCACAAATTTCGAAATTGCAAGATATTATTTAAAACAAGTTTTTTTGGTACTTTTCTGTTATACCCCCCCCCCCCCCCCCCCCCCCCCCCCCCCCCACAATCTGTTTCATGACTTTCGTGACTGTTTCACGCCCGCCCGATATTTCTAGGCATCGGTAATGATCCCTTTTCACATTTTAATTAATGTTCGCTCAGTTTGAGGGAGTGAAGAGGCATTGGTGAATTCTTGGAAAAACGAGAGGGTCACGTTATTGACCATGGGCGCTGCGCGCTTGCTTGGGTCCAATTTCTGCCCGATGAACCGGTTGGTTTACAAACTAATCTCTTCACAAAGGTCAGGCGGTAGACAAAGCCAATGCGGAACAGTTAATTCGTTACTTGATACCTATTTGTGCGATTTCATGTGGAGGCAATCAAACCACAACCACGCCAATTTGTTTCAACAAATAATCACCGACATCGGCAATTCGTTTTTTCCTTCTTTTACCGAATTTTTGAAGAAAATTAAGCTATTGCTCTCGCCTCAAAATTTGTAGAATGTGAATTTTTGAAAAAATTTCATGCAGAAATCCGTTTCAGGCTATTCTGAATCATATTCTGAAGTTTAACGCATTTTTTTTTATGTATGTATGTATGTATGTATGTACGTATGTGTCTTTTTCATTTTATTTGTTCATTTTTAAATTTAATGGTGTGCCCCCTCCGCCTTTGAGGGGAGTTTCGTAAAAAAAAAAAAAAAAATGTATGTATGTATGTATGTATGTGTCATTCCAGACGATAACTGTCCGTAGAATTGTGCCGTTCAAGTTCGTTGCCCAGCATGAACGGATTACATCTTCGGTTTGAAATTTTCAAAAATGTGGTCAAAAATTTCAAAATAGCCTGTTTTTTGCGATTTGTTGTGCGAAATAATTTTTTCAGCATACTAACATGTGGTATATTCGGAATCAGCGTAAAATTTCCTATAAGAATATGAATCAAGTTTTCTAAAATTTCAAAGTTGAAAAATCAGTCAAAATCGAAATAATGCCGTTCGCTAGTTGTAAAAATCGGTAATATTTGCATGAAACATTGTCCAAATTCAGATTGAACTACTCTTATGGAAGTATCCCTGTATAACCAATCCTAGAACCATGCTGTTAAAAACCTAATTATTTTTAATAATTTGATTCTATGTTTGTCTATCAAAATCATAAACTAAAATTTCTCTACACGATCAATAGCGACTGAAATGTCGAAGATTTCTTCAAAAATTCGCTCATAGGGTAATGCTGCATGACTGGACTTTTTTAAAAATAATATAATGTCTTCCCACAGTTTGAAATTGTCACCAATTCTACGTAAATATGTAATCTAAGAAAGAAGGAATGCCTAGAAACATCGGGCGTGCGTGACACAGTCGCGAAAGTCGTGAAACAGATTGGGGGGGGGGGGGGGGTATAACGGCTTTTCAATTGTTCGTTATTTCCTCATTTTAGGAGAAAACTCATAGTTCATGGGATCAAATTGCTTCTCTTTTCATGCTCTACAACTTTGTTCCGTATAAATATTTCCGTGAGATGCACGATATAGGAGTTATTAGAAAAAAACGGCAAAATGTCCAAATTCATTCATTTTTATGGTGCAGCTATTTAGTATCCCGCCAATTTCAAGTTGACAAACAGAGACTTTCTTACGTAGAATGGTATACATTTTTTAAATCCAACCTCAAACTTTCTCTTGAAACTACACACTTAGTTTTGGCATCAGCTCCTGGATTAAAAGTAAAATAAAATTTACGAAAACCCGGTTCAAACGGCACATTGCGTTATATCGTAAAAGTTGGCACCTCGATCAACATTTTCTGTTTAGCTTTTCGTCAAACTAACGAGAAGCCATTCAAGTTTTTTCTGAGGATATCTGACAGAATGGAAGAAGAGGTAAGGCACAGACGACAGTCAGTTGGTTTTCAACGAGAAGTGTGAGTTTCTGTTGGTCGGCTGATCCCCCGGGGGCGCTAGTGGAGTGGAAGGGAGGGAGACGCGCATTACTTGGGAGCTCTTTTCGTCCATATCTCTTCCAGCCAGGACTCTAGTAATGGACACCTCTCTCCCGAAACCCGATGAATTCCCTGTAAATTCATCCTTACTAAATCACTTCCATCGTAGCTTTCTGAAGCTTTTCTTCGAATTTATTTTGCGAGGGGCAAGTTGTTAAACTTCAGAGACTTCCGGATTGTGTATTCGGCGCTGATCGTTATTTACCTGTTATGAATAATTTGCCAGATTCGGAAATCCGTTCAACTGAATCAATAAGTGCTGACTCGAAAAATGTGAACGCTAGATATAAGGTTATGCGTGTTTGATTGCAATGATAAAGATGACACTCTAAGAATTCCAGTCGTGAAGACCTCATGAGCGAATGTTCTTAGAAATTTGAATAATGCAATGGCTTCAAGATCTTAAGCTATGTAATTGTGTGCGTGTGTGTGTTTGAAACTGACCGCCCTTCGCAAAGGGCAAATACGAGGGAAAAGCGAATAACTTTACTACAAAAAAAAGTGGTACGCGTTGATGACAACTTCCTGGAGCGTCAATATATGGCAACTACTTGGAGATGAAGTGAACCCGAACCAATCTCAACCAAAGTGAGAGCGAACTGTAATAGGTACTAGAGAAAAAGGTAGTTGGGTATTTTAGTCGGCAATTTGTTTTTTCTGGCTGCAACGTGCGGGGAAATCCGCTAGTGCCTAATAATAATAATAATAATAATAATAATGCAGAAAATTACGATTATTCATATATCATGTAATGGTATTGTTCGAAAATAAAAACTTGAGTCAACGCTAAGAGTATCATGTGCTATCAGACGGGACAAATCTTGCACCATCTCTCAGTTCAACAGTCATGATTGAGAGGGTAAGAAATTTCAAATAGACACAGCAAAAGCTGCAGCCACAGGAAATAAATGCTCTACGTTTTATTACTATATTCTTATTATTATATTATGTCCTAGCTCAAATCCTCATCGACCGACATTGCATGATATCACTGTAGGGCTCAAAAATGTTTTGAGCCTCTGAATCATGAAACACCTTCATGTCGTTTTACTACCACTCCTACCTACGATTTGGTTTCATACTAATAGTTCAACTAAACGGAAATTATACTAGGTATTTGGCTGGACTCAAATTTCAGGATTCTACGGCAGCTAAAGGAAAGCAGAGATAAACGTTGAAGTTGTATCCTCTGGAAATAGAAAGAAAAATGGAAATTTCGGAAGCAGATTTTTCGGTGTTGAAGAATTCAATTAATAAGTGGTCTTTACTTTATTGTTATCGGAGTAAATTTCACTGTACGTTTTTGTCAATTTGACAGACAGGCTTCAACCGATCCTGTTTGTTTCAAATACACGAGTACCTACTCCCCTAACATATTGAAGTGCAAGTCGTCAGCCAGTGCTTGAAATACAAAACTCGTTGATAATCCAGAAAAAAACCTGGAAAAGTCTGAAGGGCCGGCGTCATATAGGAATGCGAACCATTCCCATCGGAAGCTCGAGAACCTAACGCCGCCCTTCCCGCATACCGTGAATACAACGGATAATATACAGAACAGGCGTGACTGGTAAACTAAAAACACGGGCCAGTATAAACCTTTTGACTGATAGGATGATGAAGTGGAGGAGAAACCCCTCGCTCCCCCATGACTCCAATCGACCCTTCCATTCACCAGCTTTCTGGCTCGCTTGAACCGATACTTGTGTGAAGATCTGCTAGTCCGAGCACGCTTGTTCTGTTTTGTTATTGTTGCTGATTTTTTTCTCCCTAAACTCCTTTTTAGAGAAAACAAATCTTCAAGGTAAAGAACGTTTTCTTTTTAGTTTATTTTTATTTGTTTTTTTCTCTCCAAGCATTCGCTGTCTGGGTAGGTCTATACATTCGTTTCCCTTAAACCCTTTTTTCCAGCCCTCTGAGCGTGAATGGGAACCAGAGGGGCAGTATTCGTGGCCTGGTCCTGGTGCAGACGTTGTGACAAGTTAGTTCCCTGAGAAGAACAATGCAGCTTTCCTCTCGTATCGCGTATTTTTCTCAACCCTTATTCTACGCGACGTTACAACCAACAGCCTAATCTAACCTCGGAACGCTACATCCAAAAGTCTGGCCGAATAGTGACCTCGAATTATATTTCATTCTCTAACAACTATAAATTGTCCATTCCATTTTTTAGTCTTATTGAAAAACAAAAGTAAAACCATCTTTTTAGCGAATTTTCGTGAACAATAAAGCTATTGATATGGCTAAAAAAAAATTAAAATCAAAATTTTTCTCAAGGAAATCCGTTTTGAAGCGTTCTGAAACGGTTCCTGGTTTGCATTTTTCACACTAGCACACACACACACACACACACACACACACACACACACACACACACACACACACACACACACACACACACACACACACACAGATATATATATATATTCGTGTGGCCTCGGGCGTGTGCTCGTCCAGAACAGCAGCAGCCAGGATTGCATCGGTGTGAGCGTCCGAAGTGCAAAGTATGTGAAATTGTTATTGAAGACCCTCACTTCACCTCTCCAAACAGTTCACACTCCTACAATTGTCAAGGATCGGTGGAGTGTCAGTCACGAATGTGTGTGTACCATCTGATCTGTAAACGATGTGCAGATGATCACAACAGAGGCTTCTATGTTGGAAAAGCAACCAAATTAAATTTTCGGATCAACAACCATAAAGCTTCATTGAAGCAAGATCGGCTCCTGCCCTTAAAGCTGCATGCGAGATCACACGATCCCTCAGTCACATTCAACGAATGTTTCGGGGTGAAGGTATTGAAGAAGATGCCACAGCCTACTAACGACAGATTATTGCAGCAATCTGAACGGGCTCGTAGATGGGTATTGGGATCCATGCGACCTCCTGGCCTCAATCTAGATAATTGACTCATACAAGATTATTAGTATCGAAGCCTTACATGTTTACGTGGTTACTCGCTTCCATGATAAGGTCCCTGAATTCAGAAAAACCATGACTTATTCTTCTAACTTTGACAAAGATTTTAATCAAAATATCAAACATTCTTTTCTCTTTCTATTTGTGAAATTATTATCAAATTTAGTTTATATATATATATATATGTCACTCCAGACGATGACTCTCTTTAGGATTGAGATAAAAATTCCGTTCATGTGCCAAAAATTCCCTACGCGAATGAAGCCAAATACCTGGGCATGACGCTAGACGCAAAGCTCAGATGGAAGGAACATGTCAAAAAGTCCAGTCATGCAGCATGACCCCAAGAGCGAATTTTTGAAGAAATCTTCGACGTTTCAGTCGCTATTTATCGTGTGGAGAAATTTTAGTTTATGATTTTGATAGACAAACATGGAATCAAATTCTATCTACAGCATGGTTCTAGCCTTAAACAGCATGGTTCTAGCATTGGTCATACAGGTATACTTCCATAAGAGTAGTTCAATCTGAATATGGATAATGTTTCATGCAAATATTACCGATTTTTACAACTAGCGAACGGCATTATTTCGATTTTTGACTGATTTTTCAACTTTGAAATTTTTGAAAACTTGATACATATTCTTATAGGAAATTTTACGCTGATTCCGAATATACCACATGTTAGTATGCTGAACAAATTATTTCGCACAACAAATCGCAAAAAACAGGCTTTTTTGAAATTTTTGACTACATTTTTGAAAATTTCAACCCGAAGATGTAATCCGATCATGCTGGCCAACGAACTTGAACTTTCGTTTTGTGTCCTTAACATTTTAAAATTTGTTTGAAGTTTCTAGCACAATTCTACGGACAGTTATCGTCTGGAATGACACATACATACATACATACATATATACATACATACATATATACATACATATATACATATATACATACATAAAAAAATGCGTTAAACTTCAGAATATGATTCAGAATAGCCTGAAACGGATTTCTGCATAAAAAATTTTCAAAAATTCACATTCTACAAATTTTGAGGCGAGAGCAATAGCTTAATTTTCTTCAAAAATTCGCTAAAAGAAGAGGACAGAGCTGGCATTGAAACTTAGAAGGATGTATTGGCTAATCGGTCGACGATCCACCATGACCATTGGTAACAAGCTGCTTCTTTGCAATCAAGTACTCAAGCCAGTTTGGATGTATGGAGCGTAGTTGTGGGGCTGCACAGCTCCAACCAATAGACAGATCACTCAACGTTTCCAGAATTCTGTACTACGATGTATCACTGATGCGCCGTGGTACTTCCGAAATGAGGCACTCCACCGTGAACTTCAAGCTGACAGTGTGGATGAGGTGATCAAAAAGTGAGCAACGGCTCATCTTGCCAGACTAAAAGATAATGTGAATGAGGAAGCTCCTGGATGTGCAAGATCTAACTCGACGCTTTAACGAACTAAATCACTCGCGACGAAGTTGTGGAAACCCATTATAAAACGGAAGTTAGTGAAAATCGTTGTCTATTTCCACGAAAAATAAAGAGTTACAATGTTAAATCGATTTCGACGGTTAGGCCATCATCAGTAACAAACAATAACTTTAGTTTGTTTCGACGCTTTAAGCGTTTGAAGCCGCATGAGCTTGTGTAGGAAGTGAATGTGATATGTTCGAGAGACAAGGGAAAAAGTTATGCATCTTAGGTCCTGAATAGTGTATTGTAGTAATGTAAGTAAGATTTGTATTGTTAATGAGATTACTCGATGCAATAAAATCTTTAAAAAAAAAAAATAAAAATGTGCCAGAAAATCAAGCTTCCCAAACGAAAGGACGATTTCGTTGGCCAGCAATTTTTGAGCACATTAAGTTGGTCAAATTTCAAAAAAATCACCAAAATTGGCTAAAAATTGCTTAAAATCGTTGAATTTATACTAAACAAAATATTAGAAAAACAATTATAAACAACGAACTAGAACAATATAAAATGTAAGCAAAAAATTATGCAGACAAATTTACATAAATTTCATAGATATTTGCTGAAAAATCAATGCTGCATGACTGGAAGTTTTCCAAAAGCATTCTAACTGATTACTTGCTCAGCAGTGTGTAGGATCAAATGAGAGTGAAACCAAACGGAATTTTCTTGTACCACCCCCATATTTTCAAGTTTACCCAATCTGAAAACATTTATACGAGTCGTAGCAACGTTTTGATATATCTCTAACTGGGCCAATTTGTCTAGAATCAATCAAATCATGATTCGATATGATTGGTATGCTACACATACACTTCAGGCCTGATGATTTTCGTGGAGGAATAAATTTACCTATTCTGAAGACGCAGCACCACAGTACTTTTTAGTTGAGTAATATACCGCTGAAGACAAACACAGAGAATCTTGAGAACCGCTCCATATCATTGTACTGTTGAACATCTACTTCGAATTCCATATTCCCCTTTAAATTTGAATACTCGTAAGCAGGTATTGGATCTAGTCGGTTATGTGTCAGCAAACTTTGGCCGGGGACCAGACAGGACGGTAAAAGACAAGGTTCTTGGTAGGACAGCCTCTTCAATGTTGCTGACACTTAACCTACGAGATCGCAGTTATTCCACAGAATTCAGTAATATTATCAATAGGTAGTGGGTTTTCTAAGGGAGTCCATCGTATTAAGATTAAGCTTATCATCCAACTGGGTATCATCCAATTTGGATATTGCCTAATACATTAACTCAACTTATTCTCCAACACAGATCTCCAGCTTTGTCTGTCTTGCTGACGATACTCGACACCTAATAGCCTGTGTTGATTTGAAGTGACAGCGTAATAACAGCTTGGGAGAAAAGAGGATTATCGCGTCGAGCTACTCGGAAAAATGTTTTTCTCGGAACGGTTTCCTTCACGTCTCTAAGAAATATACTGGCCATTATGATTTTCGCTCCAGTGTATCCATCATCATAAAACAAGGATTGCCGCTCTCGCTCGGCCATTTCTCCATCTCTCTGCCGCATTATCTGAGAGAAGTTGTTAAAATGAGGTTTGGTCGGCGAGAGACCAGACCAAAGACGTTTGTTCTCACAATCAGTTCACCAGGAAAATTGTTTTTCCCCCCTTCGCTGATTCCCGAAATTGGGAAATTCGGAAAAAGCTTGAACTGAGAGTAAAATCTAAATCATGTACGTTATTACTGCTGAATCTCGTGCACTCAGCTCGACATCGTGTCTCGGTCTATCCGATAATTGTATGATCAAATTATCTATCCGGTAGGATCCTTCTTGAGTGCATTCGATTGAGAGTCGTATAATAGCCCTGTCAAACTACAACCTTCCTTGGTTCCATTAATTATCCTGAAAGCCTTGCGATGTTTTAGAAACACGTTGGCCATTCGAAACAAGTGACACTAACAGATAATGTGAGTTGGTAGTTAACCAGCTGAATCTTCCAATAGACGCTTCAACTGAATATATTTATGAGGAAATGATACCTTTTGCGTGAAACAAAAATTTAAATACACTCTTTACGAGTTTCATGCCTTACAAACTCACATTTTAAAACATCCTTGACGCATTATTCCGATGACCATACGAGTCAGTAGTTTATTCCTCGGGGAGCATTCAGTTTATTCTACATCTTCTTCATTGTTTATACAGCTAGATCTTAATTCATCGTTATGATCATAATGCCAATTAGCATAGACAAAGTCAAATCTTGATACACATTAATAATACTAAATCGCAATACTACTAATAATAAACAGACATAGGTATTGAATCTCATTTTCACGAATTCGAGGGTTCACTAATCATTCCAAGCGTCTTATTTTTTATTTCTGAAGATGTAAATTTTGATATTATCGAAAGAAAGTCGAGGAAGTTTCCAAAAGTTCTTCTACGTAAACATAGGTAGCAATATGTGACCAACAATAAATGTTTACCAGAATTGATTTATTGCCAGTATACAAGGATTTTATTTAACAAACATTAATAACAAGATTTTTATTGCATGATGTTAAAAGGGAGAGATGCTAACACCTCACTTCTTGTGGTACCCTAAACAGGAGCTTGAGTCCCATGCGATTAGGATTCCTCCTTTCTGCAAGCGTTGATGAACCTTTAGATTGTCACGGTTCCGCGTGTCACAATTATTAAACTCAACCAAGGAAATATGTTGAGGTTCAATTCAACTAAACTGAGCGTTGACCAAACGTAGAATCCGGCAATGTTTCCTTTAACAGGTTTTTACATGAAGCCATAATAGAAACCTCTGCAATATGCCTTTTTTGAAGTTCGAAAACTTACAAGACAATACCACTATTTCCAAAGATTTCCATCGCATCTGAGCCGTAATTAAAAAACGCCATGCACATAAGCTCAGCCGTATTCATTGATAATAACCTCAGGCCAGGACACTGCGCTTACTATTCGCCAAAGCAAAACATTTACTCTTCCATGGCTCTTTGCAACGGATCCCCCACGAGCGCTCCAAGTAATTGCACGTCCTAAGAGAGTTAATGGGCTACTATTTATTCCTCTCACTCAAAGTTCCAACAGCTAGTTCATTGTTTCATTAAACACAATATAATTTGCAATACATCACCCTGTCACTGCACTCTTCACCATTTCTGTGAAGAGTTCGCTGTGACGAGAGCGGAAATTTATCTCCTCTGCATGCAGGGTGAGGTGGATATTTGTTCACTGTGAGTGATCAAAATGACAGTTACATACCTATTCAGGTCATTGATGAAAATCATAAGGCAGGCGTAGGGGGCCTAACTCAAGCTCTGACAGACACCAGAAGTAAAGCAACTGATACCTACTGGAGTAGGAATCAATTAAAATACTGCGCAAACGGTTGCCATCCATGAAATTCCGACCTTGAAAGCAATAGCACCTTTTTATCAAAGCCATACTAATCTAGCGGAATCTGGTGGTTGACCGAAACGTACGGTTTGGAAATTTCAGGCAATAATGGTCTTCATTTTGACACTCCAAGTATGCGTTAATCTGCTCAGTGACTGCCTTAGGGGTATTTGTTTTCTCCCAAAAGCAAAATTTATTCTCGGATTATGGAGAACTACTTTCGCCCCATCACGTAATACACCACCAACTCGTGGAAGTACCTATGTGATTAATGAAAGAGGACTATAATGATTGTATGTTCCCAAACTCCCTTTATTATCGGCAAGCGTTACAACCAACTTCCAATATTGGCGTGTTAGTTGAGCTTCTTTCGCTAGCATGCCGGGCACCTCCGGACAATGTATAAATAAAAAGTTCCAATCTTGCAGGATAACCTTCTGAGCACATTTTCATTCCATTTTCAGGTAATGTTTTATTATTTTTATGCTCGAATGTGTACCGTGAAATAAAATTGAATTTCTCGTCACGTGGAGTGCAGCGTTGTATCGGTGGGCAATTGAGGCCTACTCTCTCTAGTCCCTCGTTCAGTCGATGACGATATCCATGCCTTCGATCTATGCAGCTGTCATCCAAGTTTCAGTGCCGCAAGAAACATTTATTTTATTTTAAGTTCTTGATTTCACTATTTGATAATTCAACATTTTATTTATTTCCAAACTCTTAGTACATCCGAAATCGTCAGTAAATGAAGGAAATTTACAACATCTCTCAGCTGATTTAGGCATTTTTTACAGCAGAGGAGACAGCTGGTGGAACTTTTGCGCTGTTCTTCCCTTTTCTTTGTTCGTCCGTCCCTTCAAATTTATGATATCTCTCGCTATTACCTACTATTATCCCTCACATTCACCGAAAATACACCTTTTGACTCCTAAGGAGAATAACGTTTCGTCCCTGGATCGTCCTGAAAGTGATATTTCTTCGTTCTGCTCTCCTGTGATGTCGTCAAGAAAATACCTTGATCTGAGGAAGTGTCTCTGGAAGAGTGCGGCTGTCGTCATCGTTGTTGACTGCACCTTCGTGATCGGCGAAGCTGCCACCTCCAAGCTATTCATCTATACTGTGCCGGTAACATTCGAAATTATAATCCCCATGCAATGTTACACCGAACATATCAATGTCCATACAAGATGTATCTCCACATGATCCTACTAGAAGATGATTCAAAATTCTCTTTTTTATTTAGGATCAGTCTCAGCATAGAGCTGACGAAGCACCTACTGATCTTTATTTTTCGAATTGATCTTTCACTGCTTACATCCGCATCAGGTCTCCTGGTAGTACGGCAATTTCCTATCGTCTGTCTCCTTCCCGTTCCCAAAGTATATATATCGAAAAGAACATTTCAATATTTTATTCCACTTCCGTAGGAAACCTACCAAATGTAAGTAACTACCTAGGAAACTTGGAAATTAAGTTTATTAGATTTATTCAACTGCCGTTCCGCACTTGGTTGTATTTGTGACGCCCTGAGACATTTTACTTACTTATAATAATAATTATTATCTTATAATAATTATTGTCATAATTTTTATCTTATAATAATTATTGTCTTATAGTAATATTATAAGACAATAATTACTTATAATATTATTGTCATTTATTCATGAATTTTTGTAAAAATTCTCTGAATTATTGAGGAAACGAATAACAATAATTTCAGAATAAATAAACTTGTCTGATTTACTTTCCCTCCCTTAGCCTGGGTATAATTGTACCGAAGAGTATTCATGTGGGTTCATCCCCACGAGTCAATCCCCTTGCCGTAATATCCTCGCATCGGTGCCGCAAGGTAGCGTGTGGGGTCCGATATTATACCTAATTTACGTATCAGACATCCCAACAACCCGTGATACAACTTCAGCTATGTTTGCTGACGATCACGCGGTACTTTCCCTCAACCCAACAGGCGAAGCAGCATCCGATAACTTGCAACGCCACCTCAACGACATTGAACACTGAGCTAAACAATGGAGGATAACAATGAACACCAGCAAGTCTTGTATCACCACATTCACACTCAAAACCAACTACCAAACGACCCCAATCACCATGAACGACAACCAAGTACCTGAAGCGGAAGTCGTCCGATACTTGGGAGTTCACCTGCAACAGCGCCTCACCTACGACTTCCATATCGGCGAGCTTGTCAAGAGAATCCGTACAAGGACCCGCCTTCTCAAGCCCCTGCTATCCCGGACATCATCACTGTCATTGGACAACAAACGCCTGCTGTATCTTACTGCTATTCGTCCTATTTGGTTGTATGGATGCTCGGTATGGGGCTTGGCCAGCAAATCCCAAATGAAACGGGCCCAAACTCAGCAAAATCGAATACTCCGCATGATCACTAACGCCCCTTGGTTCGTAAGGAACGAAGCAATCCACCGCGACCTAGAAATACCTAAAGTGGAATATGTGATAAAATCAACAATGACCCATATGCACAACACTATCACATCGCACGACTCTTCAGTTTAACTAAACAGTTTTACCCTTATAAACACATGAAATTGAATATACAAAAATAAACTATAAATTTGTGAGTTAAAGTGTAAAAGTCTGTTATAACGGAGTTGGGAAGATTTTCAAGTGTTACCATTCGATAAAATACCACCATATTCTCCATTGCGGTTTCATACCACACACAACCCACAAAAACGTTTTCCACAAATCGCTGCATGACAGTTGTATTATATGATTGTGAACATATTTTTTTGAGACTTTCTGACAAACTTAATATTAGGTCGATTTAGTCCTTACTGGCAATGTAGGACTGTTATAACAATTAAGTATGTAATAATAGCCAAATGAGCCTTAAAGGATTTACTTCTGAGACTTCCAACTTACCATTCCTACAATCATTAATATATCCGGATCCTTGAGTGTTGTTCTCAAGTGTTCTCAAGGGAACATGTAGGTTCTAGATTTTTGCATTAATTATCTCCCGATAATCGCGACTATTGTTGAAAATACGGTGTTTTCCCTTCTCTCGAATGGTCACATAATCCCATGAGAGTGGAACTGGTAGCAATCGAACGCAGGTATATTGAAGTAATGTTGCTTTCGAACTTGTAAAAGAGGGAGAAATTTCCTTCTCTTTGCTTCCCGGGAGAGTGAAATTGGTGAACAAGCCAAAGAAAAATAAGCACTCAATCTTCAAACTTTACCGTAAAAAGTAAAGGGAGGGAAAGAGAAAATGGCAGCCAAGGATAACGGTAAGGTTAAAAGAAGAAGAGGGCGGGAGGGATCAAACTGGGTATGATTGGATCGAAGCTATGCGCGCACCATTTAACCCTCCGAAAGTTGAGGACATCCTGCACGTAGCGCCACCCCTCCCTTGCCGTCAAGACTGTCTATAGTTCCGCCGTGCTCAATATCTGCAGAAAGAAAAACTCTTCCTTTGGGAGCAATTGAACTTTGAATAGCGACAATCAAAGTGAATAAGAAAAGACATAAGTTCGAAGGCATACAGTGTTAACTTTATGCTATAAGACCTTTTTGGACGACGCGACGGACGTGGCTCGGCGTTCATACCTACTCTCCTCATTTTTTGTGGCCTTTCGAATCAAGTACTGATTTGATACTTGCAAAGAGGTCACCGAGCTCTTAGAGTTCACCCGAAAAATAGAAGGATAAATCTGTACCTCAGAGGTCGATTATCGTAAGTGACATTTTGGCGATTTTACAGGAGAGCCAAAAGAAGTTGTGGGCACACCTATTTTGATCCCTATGGCCCATTCTGATGACTTTATCATGCTCAAATTAATTAATGATAAATTGGGCCATAGGGATCAAAATAGGTGTGCCCACAACTTCTTTTGGCTCTCCTGTAAAATCGCCAAAATGTCACTTACGATAATCGACCTCTGAGGTACAGAAATGAGAAATATAGTAGTCCATCTGATGAAAAATTTGAAGTTCAGGAACGAAATTTAATATCAAGACCTCTTATTCATGTAGCAGTAGTACAGTGTGGCCTTATTTATAATATTTTTACGACAATTACTTGTAATTAGAGCTCTTTGTGTGAAAATCGTTGTGCCACTATTGAATATATTGTAAATAACCTTTTTCCTAATAACATTTTACCGTAAAGACCAATTTGATCCATCATCGTCTTTCAATTGAAGACCAATTGAAAGACGAAACCATTGATCCAGTTCTTATAGATTTTTTTAGACCATTTTCCTAAAATCTGGAAAGTTTGCTACATTTTTTCACGGCATTTCGTGTAGAATTTTACATATATATCCTAGTTTATAGTTTATAACCTTTTTCTAAGAAGGTATCATTCTGCTAAAAACTTATATTACATTTTAATCGCTTTTCGCAGTTGGCGGTGATTTTATAACCTAGATTTTTTGGAATTAGTGCAGTCGAATAACTCAAGGAAGTGCTTTCCGACGAACAAATCTTTACTTTTGAAAGGCTTTGTTTTTTGGCGATATAACGGATTTTTTGGCTCTAAAAGAGATATTGTCGGGAATGACAAATTTTTCTATAGTTATAGTATATTTCTCGAAAAATTATTTGTGAAAACCATTTAAAATCAAATAATATTAATCAAATCAACAATATTCATCAAATCTTCATCAATATTCATAAAATCAACCCGCCAGTAGTAGATCACCTTGACCAATTACCCCCACCCCTCGCCTGACTGTTTTTTCCCACTTCTTTTTTACCTATCTCAATACATTTGACCAGACGCATTGCACAACATTTCCGACTATTTTATAGTTATAACACGTGTGGTGCGAGGTATCACATTACTTCCCTTGTACAGTATCGTATATGGTGCTAGGCTCTATACTATTTTCCCCTCATCTCTAGTGTTGTGCAAGTTCCAGTTATGCAGTGTCCCCTCTGGTGCAAGGTGCCTCACTACTTTTCAAAATTCGTCACTACTGGAACATTCGCTGCTATTCTTCACACTACCTTTTTTCTGCTTTACCTCAGTAAACACGAAACGGTCAAACTAAACTAGTACTTACATTAAAATATTGTAATCATAGTATAGTATTAATCGGTCAATATTCACTTGGCAATCATTGAAAACCGAAGCGATTTAGTTTCTTAATCTGTAGTCGATCCGGTCATCCTGTGTAAAACAAATATCAACCACCTAGCTACTAGTGAGTCGCATTTTCACATATCATTTATTTGATGCGGTACTTTTACGTTACAACCCCCCCCCCCCCCCCAGTCAATTTGTCTTCAACACGCCCACCCGATGTTTCTAGTCATTCATTCTTACTTAGATTAGGCGGGCATCCAGACCGCCAAAGTATACACATAATTCTGCCCTACATGTCCAACTAATTTGTATTTTCTAAGGGATTGACTACTTGATGTTATGTAATTTTGAGATGAGAGCTTGCGAGCATCCAGACCACCAACCTATACACAGCACTCTTATATCTATTTGTGTGAATTCATGTGCATTCTACTTGTGCGAATTCATGTATAGGCAATCAAACCACAACCACGCCAATTAGTTTCAACAAATCCCCACCGACATCGGCAACTTCTGAAAACACAGTAATTCTTTTTTTTTTTGACATGGATATGTCTTTTGGCAGGGGGTCAAGGAATTTTTCGCGACACTTTTTTTTCCCGACCGACACTTTTTTTCCCGACCGGCACATTTTTTATTGATTTTCACGTACAACCAAGGCGTTACTAGGGAAGAGTAACTCCCATAGTTTTCATAGTAGGAAAATCGTTCGCCACTTTTTGGAACGCTCTCATTTTACCACGACATTTCATGACCCCTAAGCCATTGTAGTGTCAAGGAATGCTGATTTATCACTCTAAATTAAAAACTAATATTGTTTTGTAACCATAGGTAATGGAATAATCTTGTGAAAAGAAGGCACTACATGGTTGGTATACAATTGAGTAGTAGGTACCAACTGGTAAGCAGTAGGTACTAGATATATCCATGATCTTTTGTTTTCCCATCAAGGGAGAAATTAAAATGCTTGATTTATAAGTAAAATTCCATGAAAAACCTGATAAATTTAGCAATAGTATAGACATTTACATAATTACATACAGTTACATAAATACAGGGTGTAAACGTTAAGGGTGGACCATCGGCCAGGGGTCGATTCTAGAGGTCATTTCTGATTGAAATTACCTCTAAGACATCTTCGTAACCATATTGGAATAATCTTGTGAAAAGAAAGCACTACTATGGTTGGTATACAATTGAGTAGTAGGTACCAACTGGTAAGCAGTAGGTACTAGACATATCCATGATCTTTTGTTTTTTAAATATAATTTCTTCCCACAGCTTGAAATTGTCACCAATTCTACGTAAATATGTAATCTAAGTAAGAAGGAATGCCTAGAAACATCAGGCGGGCGTGTTGAAGACGAATTGACTGGGGGGAGGTGAGGGAGGGGGGTATAACGGGAAAGTACCTTTGATGCTTCCAATTTATTATTTATCAATGTATTTGAAATCGTTACTCCTGATAGAATATTTATTGATAGAATCATGATACGGATGCATGGTCACCCAACATGGCTGACGTTCTTTGCAGTTCAATTAAACTCCTGTTTTACGAAGTTAATAAGTTGCAGATGCCGTGTATTTTAGTTACCTGGTTATAACCTAACGAGAAGTAGGAATAAAAGTGCGTCGGTGGACGAGAAATGGCTCAAATATGTTCTCCGTGTAATCACGTTCCCCAACTCTTTCGAGGTACGTGGACCCAAGAAATGCCGAGTGGTAGACAGGAAACCAACTCACGGAACTCGGGTGAACCGAACAAAAAAAAGAAAACCTGAGGAGGTAGCGTAACTGTGAGAGGAAATAACTGCTTTTAAGGAATATGGAAGGTGTATTGGTGGGAAAGAGTCGGAGAAGGGCCGTGAGGGGGAGGTCATGGACGAAGGAATTAGTGCAGCACAGGTTGTCCTAACAAGGGACGTGGGAAAGAGGGAGAGAGCGAGAGGGAAGACTAAGGTTTTCCTTGTGATATAGGGGCGAAAGAGGTCGGACCCCGCTGGTACGTTGGTGGAGTGAAACAAGGCTCTGGGGGAGGGAAATTTACTAGGTCTGTCTTAACGTTTGTGCGCCTCTAATGACCCCCGGCCTTGTTTTGCGCTCTCCCGTTGAACCTTTTCTTTCACTTGGCATCCCTTTATCCTTCGTTGTCTCCCCTTTTCAGAATTTCCCCGTTCAAGTTTCTGGCCGCCCCCACGGGGCTCCAGCTGCCCGGAAACTGCTCTTCGTCGCTTGATTTGGGTGTTTCCTCCAATCTGTGGGCAAAACGCAGAATGTGTTTTGAATCAGTCGGTTGACAGGTATAGACTGGTTAGGGTTGCAAAATCTACTTTAATTTAAAGTAGGCATCCTACTTTATTTTTGTTCAAAATACTGTATACTTTATAAAAAATTTAAAGTAGACCAAAATACTATATATTTGAAAAGAAGAAGAAAAGTTCAGCCCCGGCACCTACTCACTAGTCAAGGACAAGGTTCCCCATACCTACCTACACCAGAACTACCTAGCTGCATGGACGAAAATTGGTCTAGGGTCGCTCACGTATACTCGAGAAGTTGAAAAGACTGAGTTGAAGTCAAAAAGCGAATTTTTGAAGAAAATTAAGCTTTTGCTCTCGCCTCAAAATTTGTAGAATGTGAATTTTTGAAAAAATTTCATGCAGAAATCCGTTTCAGGCTATTCTGAATCATATTCTGAAATTTAACGCATTTTTTAATGTATGTATGTATGTATGTGTCATTCCAGACGATAACTGTCCGTAGAATGTGCTAGAAACTTCAAACAAGTTTTAAAATGTTAAGGACACAAAACAGAGGTTCAAGTTCGTTGGCCAGCATGATCGGATTTCATCTTTGGGTTGAAACTTTCAAAAATGTAGTCAAAAATTTCAAAGTATCCTGTTTTTTGCGATTTGTTGTGCGAAATAATTTTTTCAGCATACTAACATGTGGTATATTCGGAATCAGCGTAAGATTTCCTATAAGAATATGTATAAGTTTTTCAAAAATATCAATGTTGAAAAATCAGTCAAAAATCGAAATGCCGTTCGCTAGTTGTAAAAATCGGTGATATTTGCATGAAACATTCTTGCCATGAAATTAAAAGTTAACAATTTCCTAGCACTCGAAAAACTCAAATTTCAAATCAAATCAACATTATACAATACGATAATTTACAAAAATTCGCTCATACGACCATGCTGCATGACTGGAACTTTTTGGATGTCATCTGTCATGATGATGTGATACCCTGGGTCTGTTCTGTATGTGATACCTATGTGATGAGGGTTCCTTCAGGCATTTTGGTTATTTTTTATGAGTAGGTGCCTATGTACGATGCTGTTTGCTTAAACTAGTGGAAAATGACTCCCAAAAGAAAGACTCGGTTTTTTAGAAACTCTTCTTCTTTAGCTGTGTCATCGGCACTTGTAGATCCTACACCTTGTGTGCAGATGGTGTATGAAAAATACCTTAGTGTGTAAGTCGAGAACGTTAACTTTAATGTATACTTTAACTTTCATTGAAATACTTTCTTTTCCTTGGGTTCAGCCAGGATATACTTTATATGATCCGAAAAAATCTGACAACCCTAAGACTGGTGCCGTTCAGTGATCACCACGTTTAGGTACAAAGGGCGGTTGTCGCACACAATTTATTGTAACTTGTTACAAAAAAAAAAAACCAGTCATGCAGCATGACCCCATGAGCGAATTTTTGAAGAAATCTTCGACATTTCAGTCGCTATTGATCGTGTAGAGAAATTTTCGTTTATGATTTTGATAGACCAATATGGAATCAAATTATTAAGAATAATTAGGAGGTACTCATACTTTATTATTATTAAACTAATCTTGTAGATTAAAGACAAATGTAGGTAAATATTCATAGATTTCGATGTCCAATGTGGTCAGTATTGAAGGCAGTTGGTTATACAGGGATACTTCCATAAGAGTAGTTCAATCCGAATTTGGACAATGTTTCATGCAAATATTACGGATTTTTACAACTAGCGAACGGCATTATTTCGATTTTTGACTGATTTTTCAACTTTGAAATTTTTGAAAACCTGATACATACTCTGATAGGAAATTTTACGCTGATTCCGAATATATCACATGTTAGTATGCTGAAAAAATTATTTCGCACAACAAATCGCAAAAAACAGGCTATTTTGAAATTTTTGACTACATTTTCGAAAATTTCAACCCGAAGATTTAATCCGATCATGCTGGCCAACGAACTTGAACTTTTGTTTTGTGTCCTCAACATTTTAAAATTTGTTTGAAGTTTCTAGCACAATTCTACGGACAGTTATCGTCTGGAATGACACATACATATATACATACATACATTAAAAAAATGCGTTAAACTTCAGAATATAATTCAGAATAGCCTTAAACGGATTTCTGCATAAAAATTTTTCAAAAATTCACATTCTACAAATTTTGAGGCGAGAGCAATAGCTTAATTTTCTTCAAAAATTCGCTAAAAGATGGAGCAGGTTGACGGAAGAACTGCGCATGTTTGGGAATAGGACCGGGTGAACTGTATAGGTGAGCAATTCCTGCGTCAACGTGAACTTTTTGCCAACTATTCAAACTCTCAGTCTACTACTTCCAGATAAATTTTGGGTGAATGAATGAAAACATGTTTTGTTGACAAAATTGTATCACAATAACATGGAACAGGTATGATTACATTCAGTCGGAGTTTGCGAAATAGTTGGATGTGATAAATTAGATATTTTAGAGTCTACTGGTTAATTTTAATCATATTACATTAATAATTACTAGCTTCAAGTTCATATTCATGTCACATCATTAATTATTAGCTTCAAGTTCTATATTATATTATTCTCTGCAGCCATTATTACATTGTTTTGGAGGATTCAATCTTGTTGGTTGTATGTATTGTTTAGTTTGTGTATTCATTATTTATCACTATCCATCTACCATTTAATAAATTTTGGGTGTATAGCAACTGCGTCGATAGCTGGCGAAAGGAATGGGCATTGTATATCAACTGCGCTTGTTTATTTTCCCTCTCTCCAAACGGTCTACAGCAACTGCGCCGGTCGGCGACGCAAATCACCAGCTTTTCTCTAAACTTTTTTGACAGAACCTCAAAAATAGTCGCGTTTTAAACATCAATTTTTGATCATCTTGTTGATGTATGTACCTAAAAAGGTTCTGTTTCGAAATTTCAAATATATGTAATAGGATATGTCCACCTGGTATATCTACTCGTTGCAAAATACTTATAGGAAAGGGCACGATTTTCTGAATTTTTTGCAATATTTCAATCTTCAATCATGATAATCAACAAGAATGAATACGAATATTAAACACTGAGGCTATTTTTTCTTCTGTCTTTTAATTGTTCCTGGAAATTCATTAAAAGAGTGTATTGTACAATTTTAGTATTTGTACTGTCGAAACGAGTACAAGAATAAATTGGCGCAGTTGCTATAGTCGCTCCCGTCGGCGCAGTTGCTATAGTCGCTCCCGTCGGCGCAGTTGCTACTCTAGCAGTTCTACTTTTGAAGGAACAGGTTATTTGTCGTAAGGCAATTCAAATGTTAAGGCGCATTTGTTTATAAGTCGCTCCCGTCATTGTATGAATATATGTATGTATGTGTCATTCGTTGCCTAACTGAAATTTTCAAAAATGTAGTCAAAAATTTCTGAGATTTTGAAGGAACAGGTTAATTGTCACACCAGCTCCGTAAGGCAATTCAAATGTTAAGCCGCATGTTGCCTATAATTATTTTTTAAAGCTAAAAATTATTACACAAACGTTCACTGTTTTTCTATAAGTATAGATAAACCTTTTGCAGAGAGCAAGGATTTACGTGTGCATTACTTACGAAAAAAAAAAAAAATCCATTACTGTTCTGTATCTAGTAGCCCCCCTTCTCACCATAGGGACCGATTTATTTCAAAATGAGGTGTTTTCAACTGTTAACCGAATTTAGAGGAATTCGACTCAGGAATAAACTCTTATTTTATTTTTATTCATTCACGCTTTCATTTTTATTTCATACCACTTCATTCATTCGCTTCACTCACTAATATTCTTGGGATGATGCCATTCATAATCATGTTTCTTATTTAGCCAAGTATACTCCACTTTCCATAGCTTCGACATGTCACGAAGGAAATGACTCAAGTTAGAACAAACCAAATCAGCTGAATTCCAATCCGTTCGATTAGCTAATAATTCCTTTGAGATACAAAATGGTGTATCTTTTTGTTGTATTATTTTCACGTTATCATAATAGTTAGGTAATTCTATGAAAACTAACTAAAAACGAATATATATCTCAATAAATCCAGGAATTAAATTGAAGTCGTTTGACTTTGACAGAATCCATTTCAATGAATCGAATGGCACGACCAACCGTCCTCACTTAACGAGAGTTGAAATGTTGAAATAAGTACCTAATCGTCAACACCACTGTAAAACAGAAACTGAATTTTAGACGCAGGATTAGGCTAAAGTTCAGCTAATCTGGGTTAATCCTATTTTATTTTCCTTTGAACCGTCTCCGCACGGATAATTTTTCATAAAAAAAGTTAATCGTGATTATCAAGGGCGTAATCTCGTGTTTTCGTTTTGACCAATTGGCAATTTCAGCAGAGAAATGATACCTAATACCGAAATAATGAACATTTGACGAGTAATTTTCATTTTTTTTTTTTTTTTTTTTTTTTTTTTTTTTTTTTTTTTTTTTTGTTCAATAACTTCAACAATCCTACCTAATAAGGAATTATATTGGTAAGCAGGTAATGCATAATTGAGTACTTGTTCTGGTTTGTATATAATTGTGGTGAGAACAGCGGATGGATCATCATGACTTTTTTGGTACTTCCTCCATTATTACATTACATGAAAGTGCTTTGGAAAAATACCCCCCCCCCCTCTCCCACTCATCCTCACAATCATAATAAAGTATACCCTGATTTCACAAAGGGTAATCGAAAAAGAAAGATCCACGGCAATAGGTCCAAAATATCTCAATTATCCCCCCCCAATCACCAAACTGAAATGTGAATTCACTAAGAATGGTTTCACAGAGAGACGCAAAAACTTCAAACAAAATAAAGAGAGCTAAAAAATATAAATAAATAAAAACGAGACAATAAACTGGCATTAAATTTATTTAAATACTAAATAATAAAAAATTAAAATAAAATAAAAATACGAAAATTGGTTAATACTGCATCACAGTGTCCATCTCCATCTCTCCTGCTCACAAATAATGCATCATCCTTGATTCTTGTGTATCTAAATCCAAATAATAACAAGAAACGGATAATGAACCCCCTTCATTTGCCCCTACAAATCATAAATTTTAAAATTCCAAGATATGTGGCGAAAAAATAAGAAATAACGAAAATTAAGTAGTTGAGAATTGTATTTTGGGTAGCGCTTTCTTCCCCCTCCCTATGGCAAATTCTAAATTACCGAGATTTGATGCACAACTAGACTGAATTTGAGATCGAACAAAAAGGTAACCTCGGAAATTGGTTGAGAACTGTCGGGACAGTGTAGGGGAAATTCGTCGCACAACCAGATTGTGATTTGTGTTTGATCTTTTTAGTACATGAGTGTTTACTATATTTCTTAAACATAATGTTTCTTGAAAACTATTAATTTAATGGTTTATTTATCAGTTTATTATTTTTATTTGTCTAATATAAAACTCCTCTCGAAGGTGTAGGGAGCGCACCAATAAATAAGAACGAAAAAACTAAGTAACAAACACACACACTAACTCACAGAGGGAGGAGGGAGCGAGCGAGAGATAGATAGATAGAGAGCAAAGAGACGAATAGAGAGAGTGAGATTGAGAGAAATTATTTTTTAATATTTCATCCCTTAAATTGAACCCCCTTTCATCCTCCTTGATGTGATAAAAAGTGATGCCGAGGATTCAGGAGGATCTCGGGCACAACGCGATTTTCGACCCATCTTCACTTTTTCCAATACTCGTAGTATGGATGAAACGCTCAGGACAGTAGATGACGGGCGGAAGGTTTTTTTAATTCGATTTTTGGATTCTACGTATCTTCAAACGTGAATCAACAAACTTCTAGGTTTGTTGAAAGAATATTTCTCTTGGGCGATTGCAAAGGTCCATTAGGTTCAGCAAATAATTAACCGAAATAAATTAACCAACTTGTATAGAATGTGAACGCATATTTAACGGGATGGAATAACGTTAATACAAAGGTAATTGAATTCAATGATACCTACATAACAATGCAGGGTTTGAAATGGATTAAATCAGAATGTTGACTAAATCAAAATTTATATTGATTAGATATAATTACTGATTAGTGGTAGAAGTCTAAAAATTAGTATTATCTGATATACTGCTACTCAGGACGAATATGGAGGAATGAGATGTTTTAAATGCTATTCAGAGAGAAATTCCAATAAACGATGTATTATTTAGTACGTATTATTTATTATTTAGTACGTGTAAACAACCCGGAAGAATTCATCAGTTTTGACCTAAGGTAAGTGAGCACTGACGAAAATCCGAACAACCTTTCCAAAATATCTAATTGACTAATGGCGTCCTGGTCCTATAACCATATAACGTGACATATAGCGGTTAACGAAGTGATTAATACAGAAAGTAGGAAATGCGTCAACAATTGCTTCCATGGTTTGGCTTCAATTAAAAAAAAAAACAATAAATAACTCACAGTGAATGCAGCGAAGAATGGGGTTGGAACGGATTTCGAAGAATGCGTAGAGGAATGTGCGTGTTTAGGGTCAATATGGTTACTTAGGAGTTGAATAGGGTTCAGGTCGAAAGTTGCTCCTTCGCTTGCGCAAACGTAAGGCAGGTTTCACAGCTACACAGCACTCAGAAGAAGGCGATTGCCGGCAGTCGCCAGAATGAAACATACGTGCCGCCGCAGGGTAAGCGTGAAAACAGCCCAAGAAATTGGCTTCCGTGGTTTTGTTCTACAATAGTCACTACAAAACATTTCCCCAGATTCTTAAGATAGTGTTGAAATGTAGCAATTTAAAAACTAACAGTATGAGCATGATGAAACAGTTGACAGAGTCCTGAACGAAGCCCGCACCCAACACCGGCTCACACAGGAAAAGAGAAATGATGAACTCATTTCTACCTTGCCGCCCGAAAAGCAGCGCACGGTACGACTCACCAAAGTAGCATCACAGTGGCTAACAGTTGTTCCACTATCTGCCGATAACCGTGACTAGTCAGCTTGAGAGTTTCGTGATGCTTTAGCCTTACGCTATGGACTGGAACCCCGTGGATTTGCCTGACTCGTGTGATGGTTGCTGGGAGCATTTTAACCATGCCCTGAATAGTAAAAAAAGGAGGACAGATAAAGAGAGGCCACGACTGTATTAGGGATGTGTGTGCAAATATGGCAAGCCTTACGTGGAATGGAGTGCAAACTGAGCCCGTGATGCGAGAAGGAAATGCCAATAACTCAGCACTTATTGCAGACATGACAATTCGTGGGGTGTGGGCAATTCCAGGGCTCCAGATAATTGGCTAATGCAGAAGAAGGGACGGAAACAAAGAAACATAGACCAAGAGAACACACCAGTCATCAAAAATATCATTCACAATATCAACCAAGAAATCAACGTATTAGTTTGATATCTTGTCATTGCTGTTATACAACTTTTTATCTTTTATTATTACAAATATAACCGAAATTCCTCATTTAAAACCTAGTATTATCCAAAGTCTTCCATATACATTTCGTAGATCCGAGTACAACCATGAACAGACGATGTTATGGATACGAGGAAACTATGTGCCTCACCCAACTTTGCGGACGTTATAGCATGTTTATAGTATGGAGTAGTGGTACGGTTCCTCTTACATGTTATCATAATAAGTAATTTGTTGATTTATTTATTTTTAATGGGGGAACACCGTAAGTTATTGAACTTCTCTGAGCTTACTAAAAATCAGGTAATATTGGCGTAATGTGATAGATACCTCCTTTGACTCCAAACACCACAACGAAGTGATCAGAAAGTATTTTAAAATAGATTCCTCTGCTGAGGTTGAAACAAGAAGCCATCAAATGCACCCATACGAATTGTATTTACGTTGAGAATGTAGCATGAAGCCTCATCTTAAATGTTTATGACAAATGAAACTGAACCTCGAAATGGTTTATGTAACGATCGCAAGGTTTAATATTAAGGATGAGAAGAATAGAGGCCAAAGATTGCATTCCGAATGTCCTTGGAGAATTCAGAGGCTGGATGGGAGACTCGGGGGGCTGAAGTCATGCTTTGCTGAAACCAGTGAATACATCCCCCTGACAATGGCAGTTCTGTGACAAAGTTAATTCATCATTAAGAGTACTCCAGGGTGCATTTGCATCTCAACTAATGTCGGGTAGGGCCCTCTTGCCGAGCCATTGAAGCAGTTCAACCCTACTCCCTGGTCTCACTACTCCCTTATACCGTCTCAGCACATAATAGTCTTCGGCGCTGTATTGTCCCCCTACAAAATGGGCATTAAACTTGGCAGCTTTCAATACAAGCTTGGACGTTTAGATTGTCAGTAGCTTCGAAAATTGCTCAATTTTCAAAAAATGGAGGTACTGGAAAACATCACTAAAAATGGCTGAAAACGGCTAAAAATCGTTAAATGTAAGTTTCTAGGCAGACTTTTTTTTTAATGTTCATCAACGATGAAATAGACCATTAAAAATGTATACAGAAAATTATCTTAAAAAATTTACTTACATTTGCATTAATATTTGCTGAAAAACCGATAAGAAACGCAAAAAATGTGAAAATTCAAAGTTCAATTTGAATTGCAGAATATAATCTAGAACTAGTTGTTTTGTGCTAAGATTGGTAATAAATTAACACTATATTTGCACTCAAATTTCAAAACAATGTAACATAATATAGGTAATACGATACCTATTTTATGAAAATTCACTCATGCGCTCGTGCTGCATGACTGGAACTTGTTACGTTATTTTCTCAAACTTGGTAATTTATCAAAAACAATTAATAGGGACCTACATTTCCGAAAATTTGAGATCAGTAGACCTCATTAGACAAAAACAATAAATATAAATCGATTTTGTAATCAAAAGTGAATATGCATGCAACTGAAGCACGGTGGAGCCAAATGCGATTCTAGGTGGGCAAAATTATTTTGTGAGCTATATTATAGACAGTTTTTTGCTGATTCCGAATAACTTGTTCGTTTACCTGAAATTCCCCCTTAAATGTATTTTTCGTGGATAAACCAAGTTTTTCAACATATTTTTTCCACTTTTCTTCTACAAATACGATTCAAAACAATGTTCGTTTCATATAAAACTTACAAAGGATAATATGCTGAGTTAATTTGCCACCAGAAATTCACAAATTGATTGATTTATGAGTGAGTAATTGAATTTCTATACTCTAAGTAGGTACTTGGAAAATACCAGTTATTAAAGAATCGAGTTTTTTATTCAAGGAAAGTTGTTAAGAATTCAATTCTGCGTCAATTGACAACCCACTTTTTCGATTTTCCCAAAAAATTAGTGAGTTGTGACGTTTTCAAGTTTCATTTAACTCCTATTTTCCACTTGTTTAGCAAATTTTCGTAGCAAATCTTTTTTGAATCGCCAAATTTTATTTAATACGAGTTTTTCCCAGAAAATCGGTTTTTAGCCATTTCTTCGTACTCAAATTGTACTCAATTTAACATATTTTAATACGATAGGTAATTTACGAAAATTCGCTCATACTATCCTACTGCATGACTGAATCTTTTTTCTACACATTTGCACAAATGCGCAAACCATAATTCCTTTGTCCTTGCGTTCACGATAAATTCAAGAAAATCAATTTCAGCTGCTTAAATTTTCTGAAGGAAGCTTGACAACCTTGTCCTGACAACAGCTTGACAACACCTTTACATAATACAACTGAAAGTGCGATATACCTATGATGTTACGAACTAATATCCAATTTTAAATATGTAAGATCATTTTCTTTATTATTTAGGTCATATATTCAAAGGTTTTTGAATAAAACTGAGAAGTCAGACCTCAATATTTTCAGTTAATTTTCCTTACTCTCCGAAAACTTTTCCTCACGGAATTTTCAATGTATACTGTTTCTGAAAAAGATTTTTAAAAGCCCTTATCGCTAAAATTTGTAGAAAAAAAAATCAAAATACTACATAAAATAAACATATACATGAGGACAAGAAAATGAAAAAAACGGCTGGCCATATCGCCATGCGAAACGGTAGATTATTTGGAGAAAACCAATACTAAATTAATTGTATTCTCTAGCAAATTATACTCATAAAATTGTTCGGGAAATTTTTTCGTTCAATAAAATGCATATACCCGTACCTGTCGTAACGAAATACCTTGCGGAACTTCACCTTCCCAATTGGTTGGAATGGACAGATGAGTTTTGGCTGGTCAAAACTTAGATAATATAATCTGCACCTACGCAAACATGTATTTCGTGGTTCTGAGAATCTTACCATTCAACAACAATTAATGTAAGGTCAAACAGACATGAGTTTCGCCCTGAACTTCTCCGTATTTTTAAAGTCTAAGGTCGAGGTGGGAAGTTGAAGAAATTCGAATGATTTGACGGCACAAAAACAAGAAACAAAAAGAGGCATTTCGGTGGAAAGAACGCCTTTGTCCAAACTTATCACTGAATGGACTTCACTGAAAGAGCATACTTATCTCAAAAACTTCTTCGTGTTCGGAGGATCATTAGCAAGTTGATTCGATCAAAGAAACGGCAGGAGCCCATAACTTTGGCTTATTAGCAAGTTCGTCTCCATCCCTTTTCACTTCAGTTAGAATGACCAATTAAACAAATATTAAGACATCATTAGCCCGTCTCCACCCTCTCCTTCTCAAACTATTCTCCAAGAAGCTGCGGCTCTGCTCTTTGAAAACTCTTTGGAGAAAGAGTTAAAATAAATTGGAGTTCTTAGTCCCTGATTAGCCGGTCCCGGGTAGGAATTGAGTGATGATATCCAAACATATTGACGAACGATCATCAATAGGATCTGATTCTCACTTGGTTTCGTATATTTTCGATTTGTTTAATTGGCTTGAAAGACTGGAATATGTTATATATATATATATATATATATATATATATATATATATATATATATATATATATATATATATATATATATACAGGTGTAACATATCTAATGGTCAAAAATCCAGGGATCGATTCTACAACTACCTTGCAACCAAAAGATCCTCTTAGATATATATATTATCGCTTAGTTTTTGAGTAATTCGATATTTAAGATTTTTTGTGTGTTTTTAACCTTATATCACTAAAACAACCAAAACTCCCTCAAATGACACTGAAACTTGAAAAATGAGTACACCGTTGGTAAAAGCGTTAAATTTCCTACCACCCTGATACTAATTCAAAATTCTGTAAGCTGAATTATTGGGAGAAAAATCCGGATGAAAGTTGAAACTTGTCAAATCTTAAGAAATTTGTAACATTTGGAGCAATATAGCTCAGAAGTCTTCCATCGAATTTTATCCCCAAAGACGGGACAAACTGCGCCAACGTCTCAGCTTTTCAACAGTTTACCCAGTTTTTTTTTTATTTGCTAATAAGGGGGAGGAAATTGTGTTTCAATGTAGGAAAATATTGTTTTTAATGAAATCGAGGGTTTTCTTGAAAAATGACCTTCTACGAAAATACGAGTTTGGGATCGGTTTCTGCGTATTTTTTTACGCTGAATCGCATGGTAACACTTGCATATCTTCTAAACCCCGTTATAACCAAGTTTAACACAACAACATGAGTTCATTTGGTATGATAAATTTGATTTTTTTAGGGGTGAAACTAGTTAGCAAAGGTATGAAATTCGGTTATAACTGGTTTTGGGAGATATGCAAGTGTTACCGTTCGATTCAGCGTAAAAAAATACGTTGAAACCGATCCCAAACTCGTATTTTCATAGAAGGCCATTTTCTAGAAAACCTTCGATTTCATTAAGAAACAATGTTTTGCTACATTAAAACACAATTTTCTCCCCTTATTAGCAGAGTAAAATAAAATTTTATTGAGTCGTTAGAAAGCTGAGATTCTAAGGTAGTTTTTCCTGTAGATGGGGTTCAAAAGCACTACATTAGAAAAGTCAATAAGTGGATTCAAAACAGTGAAATTTTGGCAACTTCTCAAAGTTTTGATGACCTCATTTTTCAGCTATGGGAGCCATTTAATTCCTGCTTTGGCATCGGGGACATGAAAAATTTAACGCTATTTTCAACGATGTGATCAAGTTTTAATTTATCCATAATATTAAGGGAGTTATGACCATTTTAGCGACATAAGGTCAAAAACACGAAAAAAATCTTTGAAGTGAAATTACTCGGAAAAGAAGCCCCTAAAAAAAGCCTGAGGCATTTTTTGTCACAAATTAGTTATAGAATCGATACCTGGATTTTTGACCATTAGGTTTGTTGCACCCTGTATTATTCCTATTTCAAAATCGATCCATAACATGAACAGTGCACTCTCTCGTAACCGGCCACCTCGGATCCAGGGTCTGGTTAGTTTGAGTAATTCGGTTGATCCGATATATAGGCATTTATATGCATTATGTAAGTAATATATAAAATATAAGTAAAATAATTAAAAATCAACCGAATAGATATGTGCATATTACTTAAGTAAATGCAGCATACACTTCATTAAATTGAATTTGCTGCTTTACATATTAGAACATATAACATATGTATGTACAATGAGTAAGTTACATAAATCCCTGTGTCGTATATCAGGGCAAACTGTGTTTATTTTTTGAAATTTATGTTATTATTATCATTTGTTTTTGTTAATATCAATTTATTTTCGTGAAACGGATATTTCCATTGTATTTATGTTGACATTTCTTGGGATGACTTGTTTGAGCTAAAACACATCCTATAAAAATGCGTTTATTTACTGACTGAAAATATAGATTTTTAAGTTACTCTTCAGATTTATGAAAGAATTTCCTTTGATGGTAAATGATATAAATAAAATTGACTTTTTTCAGTAATCATCTGTAAGTTTTAACGAGAACACATGAAAAGTTCTTTCGAGTAACAAAACAACGTGAACTATTTTATTTTCAGTATATTTTAATACATACATGCGTGCGCATTGAATTTGATCAATATTTGTGAAGAAAAAAATAATCACGTTCAAAATAATGACAATTAAAAAATATTAAATAGTTGATTATCGTTAAGCAAACATTTAACATCAACTTTAATTTTATGACGATTTTCCTAGCACATTCTACAAAAATGTCAGCGCAACTTAGTGCTTGTTCAAATTTATGTAGAAAAAACTTTTCGAATTTATATCGACCAATAAGAACAAATATTTTTATTCACAATTTTATCTTTTAAATTATACAATTTATATTTTATTCACAAATATGCTGAAAAATTTACTTGAAATTCATAATTTTTTGCTGAAAAACCGATCAATAAAACTGAAAAATATCTTTAAAAAAATCGATACCGGTTTCGAATCAAAATATTTTTTACAAGGTTTTTATCTACCATAAAATTGGTGGTTGACTATATCTTTTTTGCACTCAAAGTGCTCGTTTTTCAAAGCAATGTACCATTGTTTTATACGATAATCTACGATAATGCATTCATAGTATCATGTTGCACGACTGGAACTTTATTTCTGTAAAGTTTGATGCGATTGCAATGTTTTTAAGTAAAAAAAATTGGGGTATATGAGACCCCAGAGATCGTTGTACGGTTTAAAACCACTTAGTAAGAGAGGGTACAATTACTTTGACCGCAATATCGGGGATAAAGACTGCCTCGTCTCGAAGAAAAAACGTTAAAAATGCAACGATTCAAATGGAGCAGGCGAGGGGATTATGCAATCGTTATCTCTTGTCCATGACATTATTTATGTAGGTATATGAAAGTGGGAGACGGGCGGTAGAGGGGAACGGTTTGCGGTGAATAACTATTCGTCACTTGGAGGTAATAAATTAGTAAAAGGGAGCTCGCCATTACCGTGAGAGGAGACTACTCGGGAGCAGAAATGGGGTCTCGGGGGTGGGGACTAAAAGCGCCGACTTCAAAATGCAATATTCATTACAGAAGGCAAAGAAGGATAATTTCTCAACTCTGGCCTCCCAATTTCATGCCTGTTTTGTTGCTTCTGGTCCCATCCTCCATCTAAAGTATTTATACTTTCAAAATTCCTGTGTCATCGAGGGGTGAAGAGGGGAATATCGAACGATCTTTCGGATTAAAAAGCAGTAATACGTGCATCGTTAAAACAGCGCTAAGGGTTTTATCTCCTTTCGCTTGTCTTGTGGGATTTCCGGAGCAAACAAATAAATAAATGAATTCAAAATGAGTGAATAAATGAAATTAAAAAACAAATAAATACTAATAATACAAAATACATATAACATAATGAATATATGGATTATGGACATGCATTTGATTGCTATACATTGTGCTTCCTCAATACCGAAGATATAGGAAGCTTTGTGTTCATGGAGGAAGAAATAATTTTTGTCCTCCAAAATAAAATAGAATGACTTGTTTTTTTTCCGTTTGGGAGCTTGCTGATCAATTTTGGTACCGCGTCTGTCTGTGTGACGTCTGTCTTTCTGTGCCAACACCTTGTCATGCCATAAACTATACCAACTTTTTGAACGATTTTCATGAATTTTCAGGTATTGTGCGGGTTAGGCCTTAGATCGTCCTCTATAAACTTCATCACCGTCGGATCAAACGTGAATTTAATACATCGATTTCTAACGATCTATGAGTTGAGTGATTGAGTGAAACTCCGAGACTAGAGAACCGATTTCGATGAGATTTTCATATGGGTTAGCTCCTAGAGGATTTCCTACAAATTTCAAAGCCGTTGGATCGATAATGGCGTGTGCTCAATCGCAAACGTAAATTTCTTTTACGTCAATTATTATCGATCTATTGGTCCGATTTTGTTCAAACTAGGAAGTGCTTGTGTATTAGTCTATAATATGAAAAAATTAGAGTAATAACTGTTGCGGATGCGACCGATTAAAATTACTTATTGGAAGGGAAACTACGCGAGTTTCGCGTGTGCTCATGTAAAAACAGTACCTATCTTGTTACATCGATTTCCTACGACCTCTAGGTTTGTTTACATTCAAACTAGGAGGGTTGTTGGGTATCGGTTTCAAGGAGATATCATATTAATTACCATATTAATTTTATCGTGATTGGTTCCGTCATACCCATTGCGCATGCGCAAAACTAAAGTTTTTAACACATGGAAAACTCCGAAACTAATGTGTGGATTTTAATGAAATTGTCAGGAATTGTGTGGGTTTGCTTCTAGGATATACTCCACTAAATTCTATTGCCGACGGATTAATAGTAGTGCACAACCATGGAGTTCTGATAATGTGGGTTTCATAGATTTCACCTGACGAGAGGCTGTTTCTTCCTCCTCTCCTCACAATCTGCGCACTGGTTCTCCCATGTAGGCTCCAATCCTGGACTGATAAGTTGTAAAAAACAAAACAACGAAATCTGTACCAAAGTCACTGCAGTTTACGGTACCTAATAAAACACATATTTACACGTTCTATTAGAAGTCATAATTGCCCATGAGTGATCACTCTTGACTGAAATTTTCAACTCAAATCTCTAACCAGTTTTTTTTTTAAGTGAATATCCAAACTTACGATAACGATAACGGGCATGATATTATAAGAACATACATAACTCGTAAGATCACCCTATTTATTGACATTCATGGTCTTTTATCTCGTTTCATCAACAATTAAATGATAATGATTCGGTTGATACACGTTTTAATACTGGCAATCATTGCGTTTCAGTAGGTTTTCTGTAAAAAAATCTACTCTCGCCTTCACATTACTCTTAGCGTGTTTAGTAATTTAAGTCAGCGCGTGGAAAACAATTCTTTGACAAAGTATTATAAATTTCCATACTCATACCAGTAATGAGACGTGTTATATTGTATTTTAGCGGGTTTTTTTGCCACTTTTTTTATTCGCGCGCTTCTCAGTTACCAGAAAAACCACCATTCGTTTTAATTCTGTCAACTCGTGGTCATCAGCTGGAGCAGATGTGTGCTGGACCGTGGGTTGGTCAATCACAATCGTCAAAAACCTGTCCACTTTTTTTAAGTGAGTACTTGAACTCAATTTTTTCTTATGGTATTTTTATCGTGCACCGAACGGTCTAGTTTCATGTTATATGCCAAATTTGGGAAAAAGCTTGCCACAAGGTGAAACATTTGAGAAAAACTGAAGAATCGTCATCGACCTGTCCATCATCGACCTGTCCTCTCCTGAAAATTCGAGGACAGGACGATGAGGAAAAAGGCAAATCTATTATGTTTTTTGGATTTTCTAGTATTCCCGTATTCTCGCATTTAGTAATCCAATATTCTCGTATTGACCATTCAAAACACATATCTACTTAGCCGAACGTTGTGAAGGTCTACTAGGACTAAACTCGTATGTTGAAGTTCATAAATTTAATCATACGTATTCATTTAGGTGTCCACATTCTTTGATCTGGGATTAATCAGTGTTTCGTGCTTTGAAGCTCACTGAACTAATACTCAAGATAACCTCTAAATTTGAGGTTTTATTGAACGGGATGACAAGGACAAAAGTATGACTTACAGTAAATGAAAGAGTCACCACATGACCAACTTTGCTTAACAATATTGACACACGTTGGGTACATTATTTATCACTACTACTCGTCAGGGAATATGAAGGTTTTATTGCGTAACAAACTAAGTAATGGTATTTATATTACTAATTGAACGTATATTAACATATTAGTAAGAAATGCATGCAATACAGGGTAGTTCCTATACGTCTTGTTTGTATATAATTTGTGTGAGAGTAGTAATTAAATCATGATTTTACTGGATTCACCCCATCCATTATAAACCTTTATGAATGTACTACGAACAATGCCCCCCACCGTCGCTCACTACTCTCTTGAAGTACGATCTGTCTGATGATGTACTATCTTGATGAATATATTGTAGAATCGAACGAAGTAAGAATGATTCCCGGGAATGTCATTAAAATATTACGATTTATTGCCATTTAGTATGCCATATAACTCCCTTCATCACTACGCAATTTAAATTTACAAAGTATGGTTTAAAGAGAGACAAAATAGTGCTACTTAAACTCAATCACTGAAATTGGATATATCAATTTTACTGTCAATACATCACACCTCACCATCATTCCGTAATCAAAATGGAATCCCCAATCTTTCGCTCATCCAGACCAGAAGATTATCTGCAAAACGAAAAATATATACTCACTCTACATTCGATTTTGCAATATAATGTTGAATGATGTGCTTCAATGAACGATTGATCGAAAAATGAACATCACATGATAAAAAATAAAGTCATGATTTAAAAGTCAGCTTACTTGTAAATTTTACTGAAATAAATAATCTATATAGTTGTTTGGATAAAAACTTTTCAAATATTAAAAGTCATGCCGAAAAAAGTGATAATGTATTATAAGTGCGTCTGTGCCTTTGACCCGGATTTCAGGGTGCTCCTGCCCTGCAGTAAAAACACTTCTGTCCATTGCAACGAGCATAGAAGCGCAACAGGCCATTTAATTATCACCAACGGCGCTAGTGTCCTATTATACTTAGAAGACGAAGAATAAGGGAATGCAGATCTATTTATCAGAGAAATAGCAATTTACTTTCAGGGAATTGGCGTAGGAAATTTAGCTAGAGCAGTGGAGTACACAATTTAAAATTCAAATTTTCAAAAATGTGTTCCTGGAAATCCGTTTTGAACTGAAACGATTCCTGAAGTTAGCGCTTTTTCACTTGTATATTTTTATTTTTATTTTAAAGCATTAATTTTTCAATCCGGTATGCCAACGTAAAGTTTAATATGACCGTCCTATTGAAACATTAATTGCTTTCGAGGCGAGGGGCTTGTTTGATCAAGAGACCTGAATGTTTGGACAGTCTAATCATTCTTTGTATTTTGAGTGCGAACATTGACCTTCCTTTATGAAACTGTCACTTGGATTAAACTTGAAAAATGCTTCTTCGATTTACTCAGTTAATTGGAAATCGTTCGCAAGAGATGTCGATGGCAGGAACAGTGAGACAGTGCTACAAACATGCAGCTGACAGTTTGTGTAACGCTCACACCTAGTTTCGATTTATTTTGGGTAAAGTTTGATTTTATTTTGTTTTTAATTAGAAAAATATAAGATTGTTTTGAGTTTGAAAAGGTTTTATTTGCCTTTTTTTTAAATTCATATTTAAGACATTCACGCTTACGACATAAAATAAAAGCAAACTCCTGACTTCAAATTCAAATATTTTGAGGACACCTCGTCATTTTTCTCCGAGATAAGGTTTAAAAATGAGATGTAATCACTTCCAACGCAGGCAAAACTGCATTTTCAAATTCCTTACACAGAATTATTATTCTCGGTGAAATAAGTAAGGGATTGGACAATTTTCGACCGCATATAGTATTTCATCCTTTTCTATTCCGTTTTCAAACCTTGAATACGAATTCATAGGCTTATCATAAAGGCATATGCATTCTAGTCGTCAAATCGTGTTTTTCCTCTCTGTATTCAAATGACGTTACTCTGCAGCGAAGGCGTGATTTGAGTATGGTTTGTGGTTGCGGCGTCGTCAGGTACGGGGTCAAAGTAGAGGAGGGTGCAAATGGACTTTTTACGAGTCAACAGGCCAAGCTTTTTAGCTTTGGCTTGAAATGCAGAGCAGGGTCAAGGAGTGAAGATGTAAGGGTCTGTGGGCTTTTCCATGTGTACCTACTCTAGCTTGCCTGAAGCTCTCTCTCCTCCGTTCAAATGGTATTTTGATTCTGTCCGTTCCTGATGTTTGAAACTCGGATTGATGGGATCCACATTCAAAGACGGATAAACACCTCATTTCTTAATTTACCGTTCGTATGGGCTCCTCCATACGATGACGTTTGTGTTGGTATGGCAACGGAGCTAAAGCTGTGGTAACTATTATGCACTTGCATTCATTCGAATTTGATTATTATATAGTTCACGTTTCACTTATTCGAAAGTTCTTTCCTTTATAAGCTCCTACATAATGCACAGTTTGGTTTTCATAGATTTGGTGGTAACAGAAATGTTTATAGCTCACGAAATTGACGATCGTATAAGAAGTTATCCAAAATCTAAAAATCAAAATCGAATCAAATATGTGTCAAAACACAATGTGCGCAATAATTGCCGAAATTGATTCAAAACAAGTGCAATTATAAATCGTGAATATCTTGTAGCCAACAATGACAGTGGAAAAAACTGAGAATAGGCAATAAAGAGGGAGTAATATGCTGACACTTAATGAATTGGGCACCTTATTCAACCGCCCAACTGGGGCCTCCCAAGGCTTACCTGGCCCACCCTTAGATATCCTAAACATAAAAAGCATCCTATCTAGTTTGGGCCTTGGCAATAAATCGGTTTTGGGGCCTCCAATAAAAAAGCTCCACGAAATAAACGCAAAGAGGATACCAATTTTTTCTATAAATAAAAAGTCAAATAAATATGTGTGTGTGTGTGTGTGTGTGTTTGTGTGTGTGCGTGCGTGCGTGTGTGTGTGTGTGTGTGTGTGTTTGGATTGCTGGGGTGGGGTAACTGCAAGTGTTTTTATCTCTTTGAAGCTCCTTAATATCCCTACTCAAGTCAAGGTCGTACGACCCCGTCGTGCTACCCGGGCACCACATTGGTGAACTGAGGGTTACAGAATGACCCGCTGGCGATTAGGGGGGAGGCTCGTGTCAATGGGTCTCCCGTTCCATTTAATTATGTCTCCCTGTTATGGACTATAACGAACAGCAGCCTCATAGCCCCCACCGGCCCATTGGCACGCGGGGTCCTGGGGTAGGCGCACTGGGGCGCCTCAGGCAGGGGCGTCAGCCATTTTCCGATCATCTACATCATCATCATTCTACCCTTCATCTTCTTCCACTGCCCCAATTGATGCCCACCAGTGAGCTGACTGTGAGAGGGCCTTCAGCTCCAAGCGTGACCTCAGTAGCCACTTCTGGCAGAAGCATTCTGTACTGGCCAATGCAGCAAATTATACAGAGCAAGAGTGGCCCAGGTATGCTTCTGAGGATTTGAGGCGAATGGCAGCAGTTGGTAATGGAGTACGCAATATTATAGTTCTTTTGCAAGCCCGTATTCCCAAGCACATGATTTCTGCCATTCAATCTCTTTGCCCCCCCTCCCCCCCCCCCTGAGGCCCCACTATAAGCAGCTTGCCCAGGATACAATCCTGACAAATAGCAGAGGTGCCTCTCCCGCATCACGGACAAGCATGGATCGGCAGCCCGCCATTCAGCAATCCTCCCCCGGGACCTCCTATCTTCTTGAGGATGTAAAGACTGAAATATTGATGCTCCAAAAGCAGGTAGGCCGCATTGAAGGTTGTGAGAGTGCCTAGCTGTTGGAGCAGGTGAGGCAGGCTGTTCAGGGGCCTGATGGCTTGGAACACAAAGTAGCAGCCTATTTACAGAGGATCTTCCCACGGGTTGAGGAAGCAACTGTGGCAGGGTGTCAGGGAGGGGTTACTCCTGCATTGGTGCCCTGTAGAGGTCGCAGAGTAGTTAAGCAAGCAAGGAAGCGGGAATACCAGTGGCTCCAGAGGTTGTGGAGGGAGCATCCAGCTCGTGTAACTGGAGAGGAAATGGAGGGAGCTGGGGATCGACAAGTTTAGCCCCCTCTTTAGGAGTTTGTGGAATTTTGGGAGCCACTCTAGAGTGCTCCTAGGCATAATCCTGGTGAGCCGGTTGTACCCCCAGTACTCACCATGGATTCCTCACGCAACATTGAGTACACTCCAGTGCTTCATGACAAGGCCCATATGTGTTGTGTCAAAAATTCCACATCTGCTGGACCTGATGGTATTCCTGCCCGATGTTGGAATAAAGCCCCAAAAATTGTCAAGCTGCTCATTCTCAACCTGTTACTTCTATTGGGAAGGCCCTCGAAATCGTTGACCATGCTCGGACAATCTTCATTCCAAAGAAAAGTGGAAGTGTTCCTGGGGGCTACCAGGGGATTACTATATCGTTAGTGTTATTTCCCCACAATCAAAAGTGGCTGGTCGCATTGGGGACGTTCAGAGAGCATTCGACCAGCGGACGGCACTGTAGAGAACCTAAGAGTTCCCCAAACTGTCATTTCGCTGGCCCACATCAAAAAACGTCAGCTCCATCTTGGCACTCTGGACATCGCTAGGGCCATTGACACTGTAAGCCACATTGCCCAGGTCGATTGCATTCGTCGTGTCAGGGCACCTGCTACTTCAATTGAGTATGTTGTTTGTCTGTACCAGAAAGGCGTGATGGTCCTCGAGGCAGGTGGTAAGATGTTAGGAGATGTTGCCATTGAGTGGTGGGTATGCCAGGGGGATCCTTTATCAACACTCATCTTTAACCTGGTTGTGGATACAGCCTTATGTAAGCTGCCAGCTGAAATAGGGTTTGATCTTGCCCCTGGAGTGAGAGTAGGTGCATTGGCTTTTGTCGATGATGTCATCCTGCTTGCTGAAACCCGTGAGGGCATGCAGATCACCCTCAATGCCTTTACTGAGCAGTTAGCCAGGTGTGGTTCGGTGGTCAACCCTTCTAAGTGTGAGTAAGTCTCCTTGGTCCCGTCTGGTCTCCAACACCAGCTGAAGGTGGTGGATCAGGAGTGCTTGTCTTAGGGCAGACACCAATCCCCGCCCAATCCGTTTTAGAGATCTGGCAGCACCTTGGGGGCGACTTTATGGGTGTGGCCACTATAGCTGCAAGCTGCAGTCTGCTGGAGTTAAATTGTGCAGATGCTGTACTGTGTGCTTTTGGCTGGGCTTCCCACTTGGTGTCCCGAATGCCTACATCCACACACCAGTCAACGGCAGTGGGCTCGGTATTGTCTCTCTTTCGGCCAGCATCCCATCTTCATGCCACCAACGCCTGTTTGGCCTCAGGGGCTCGTGCTGGTAGGTCGCTTGTGCTGCTGCTGACCTTGACTTTGTCAGGCAGAAGTTGTTGTGGTTTGACTGAGGAACACCAACTGCTCCCAAATCCGGCTCATCTGTTGAGTTCGCTGCTGCTCTGCATGAGTCGACAGATGGTGAAGAACTCCGGCAGTGCTCTGAATCCCCATTTTCTTCCCAGTTGGTAGAATGAGCTTCAGAGGGCGTTGGGGATCGCAACTATGGGATTTTCATGCTGTCTGGGTCGCCCGACACCAACCTCCAGGCCTAATTGTCACGATAGGAAGGGGTCGAAATGCTCTTGGATCCGGGAACTGATGGGGACACCAGTGATTGCATGCCCAGCTATAGGGAGGTCTTGATGCCCCCCACGTCTATCAGGCGTGAAGTGAGGACCAGGATTGATCCAGGGAGACCTTGGTTTAAATGTTAAAAGAATGGTGCCACTTGGCATCGACAAACTCCTTCTGGCTGTAAAGGATGCTGAACAGAAGGATAAGTTGTCAGAGCTTCTGTTGGGGCCGGGGTTCAAGGTAAAGGAGGACGAACCTCATAATCGTCTCCTGCTGGTCAAGGTGCATCAAGTGGAGAGGGAAATTCCCCAGGAGGCAATTGCAAAAATGTCCTTCAGGCTAAACCCCTAGATAGGGGACAAAGTCCCTGACCTGATGGAATGAAAAAGGCCATTCATCCGAATCAGGCAGGCATGCTCCAGGGGTGAATGGGATATTGCGGCATTTCAGGAGCTGTACTCTCATAACGGTAGCATTGCCGGTTTGGGATCAGCTAGGGTATTCACCGGGAGGGGCGACGGACCACTGCTGGCTCCTATAGCCATGGCCAATCCGGAGCTCCCTGTAGTACTCTTTAGCTCCTTAAGTGATAGTCGCACTGTGGTGATCTGCATAGACCGTCCAGGGATGCCACAGCAGTACATCGTAAGCATGTACAGTAATATAGGTGCGATATCAACCCGTACATTGTATGTTTGGGCAGAATAATGCAATCATTGAGGGGAAATAGATTATTAGTTGAAATGGTCTCCAACGACAGGTCAAGATGGTGGCACAGCCATCTCTTTGATCCCCAGGGGCTGGATGTCACCAATGGAAGGCCCTGGGAGAGGGGGGCTATTTTAGAAGACTTGGTGTTGGAATGGGACCGTTCATCTTGAATGTCCCTGGGGATATCCTCACATTCATGGGTACAGTGGGAGAAATGTCAAACATTGATGGTACCCTCGTGACCCCCTTCCTTCCTGATGGTGTCTCAGAATGGAGATTGCTGGGTCAGATTTCTCCAGCCAGCATACCGCTATAAGGATGGTAGTTGGACGACCCCTTGGGACTAGAGCAAGAGGTGTTGCAGTAGTTTCCACAGGTTGCTTTAACAAGAAGAAAGCCCGCTGGCATAGATTCTTAGAGGCTCTTGGTAAGATGAGTGGGATAACGCCCCAAAGGGCAGGCTTCCCCATAGGGTTCCAGCCATCTGTGCTGGAAAGACTCCGCTTACCGTGGCCCTGCCTGACACACGAAGTGACACAGTTCGTGGTGGGCCACGGTGAGTTTGCCGGAAAGTTGGGCGACAGGTGGCATGAAGAAGGCAGATACAAAGACCAAAAATAGCTATTTTGAGCATATAGGCCAAGCTAGGCCACCTCATACCTACGTAAACTAACCTCAGAAAACACAGAGCTCACTATTATAACCCATACTGAGCATAGATAGCGTGCATTGATTCCCGAAGTATAATAGACTGGATGAGCTCATAGTTGAACCCGGTTTCGTGGAGGGTCGTCATTTCCTGGTAATATCCGATAAAATAAATTGCACTTCCATTATTGTCAGGCCTACATACGCGCGATTGGTCTCATTCGAAGCGGAGGAATGTCCTCTAGAAGATGCAGATCCAAAACAATTTTCGATAAATTTTACATAAGTTAGGCACCTTTGGAAGGCATTTCATCTGGAAGTGTGTCCTATGAAAAATCCTAAAAAGTTTGTGCACAAAAAAAAAAAAAAAAAAATGAAAATAAGCTATATCATGGGAAAACGAGCCAAACGAAAACACTGACCTCAGATTCGGATTCAGCACATCAAATAACGTGAAAAAAAGACAAGCTCCGGCCGGATGCAAGACCACCTCTAAATTTTGTAAAGTTGTGTAATCCTTCTTTATCAACCAAAAACATTCAACCACTAACAATAAGAAATAATAAACCTTCGAGTGATAATGTCAAGCGTTTTTAATACTATTTATAGCCTGAATGGTGGGGTAGGGAGATTCTTCTTTTCCTTTTATTTATTCAATTTTGTATATTTTTCTAGAAACCTACTATTTCATATCGATCCATTATCGTGTAGATATATAGTATTGCTAAATGAAATCAACAACCAGATGCACGGAACATCCTGAAATGCCTGAACAGGGCAGCAGACCGGCGTACATTACTCGACATCGGACTAACGAACGCGACAGCCACGTGGAGATAGTGACGAACGGATGGATACAAAGTTTCTTTTAATGATAATGGGCCTAGTGAGCTGTTTTGGAGGTGAAAGGGTTGGTCCAATAGGGAAAGCAGAGTGAGATGGAAGCCAGCTTTTGGTGTGAAGGGGTGTGGAAGAGGGTCACTCCACATTAGCTTAACAAACGAAAACTTGGGGCATTAGCAAGTCTAATTCGAGTGAAGCAGAGCTCCCAGCACGGACTTGGCCCTCCACCACAAATATTATACTCTCCACTCTTATTTGCCATCCTCGTTCTACACAATCTTTTCAACTATTTCTAACGCGTCCTGCGTCCATGCCAACCAAAATAACTTAATAATGATTTATATGTTTGGTAATGGGAATACGATTTGTCACCGTGCACAGTCTAACGTGGGGCAAACTAAAGCAAATTGAAATACGTGTATAAGTCCAACATAAAAAACATATTACCTACAGTGAGATTTATGTATAATATGATATACTGTAGTCCATCCAAAGATAACGTAAAATAAACCTTCAATTGACAATAATATTTATGATCATTAAGTGAAATAATTAACGATAATAAACTTCATTAGTTGTGTAAATAATTTTGCGAATCTAAGTTCAAAATTGAACTGATTTGGAGGTTTTAAATGTTTTAGAACAGACGACATTTTTAAATGTTAATTTAGTGGGGAAAAGCATTGGGTAAGAAAAATGCTAAAAAGACGCTAACAAGGGCTGATCATCTGAGAATCAACCGGTCTGTACCATTTTGAGTTATACAGCTCTTAATCCCGTAAATTTAAAGCTCATACACGCATTGATCCTCCAAGAAAATATGTGTATTGAAATCTTTGTTCCGTACACAAAAGTGCTCATTGTGGAGATGATCAACTGGGATTCTTTAACATTTTCAGGGATCACTCGGTTCATATTCGTACCTTAGATTACACATAGAATATTTTGAGGATTATCCATTATCACCACAGAAAAAAGTCTGCCCAGTTGGGTGGGTGGTATAGCTTCCTCACATATTGTAACATGGACGTATAGAATTAGTTGAAGAACAAAATACGAGTCGGAATGATTGATAAGTCGACGTTATAAGAAATTAACGTTTGCGCATGCCTGCAGACTACTATTAATCTAATAACAATGAAATTTATTGGGGTCTAGGAGCTAAACCGCACAATCCTTGAAAATTTCTTGAAAATCGGCCTATTAGTCTCGACGTTTTTTCTGTGTCGATCAATTTTAGTTTTGCGCATACGCTTTAGTTATTACCCCACCTATTGCGATGTAATCAGTATGAGATTTTCCTGGAACATATACCCATCTACTCCTCGAGTTTAAACGAAATCGGACCAATAGATGATAAGAAATCGACGGTACAATAAATTATCGTTTGCATATGGGCACATACGACTATTTATGTGACTGCAATGAAAGTAATAGGGGACCATCTAGAAGCTATCCCGCACTATCCCAGAAAATTTCATCAAAATCTTCCATTATGAGAGTTTTGCCTCTGTCAATCAATATTAGTTTCGCGCATGCGGAATGATTATTACTCTACCAATCGTGATTTAATTTAAATGGCGTTTTTTTAGAACGTATACCCAATTACCTCCCGATTTTGAACAAAATCGGATCAACAGATCATGAGAAATCGACGTTACGAGAAATCCACGTTGCTCGTGGGCCAAGCTACTGTTGATTCGATGGCATTGACAATTATAGGGGACCGTCTAGAAGCTAACCCGAACAATCCCTGGAAATTTCATCGGAATCGGACTGAAACGTGGTATTGTTTTGGGCGTGACAAGGATTTACCACAGACATACAAACAGACAAACAGACAGACATGGAATCAAAATTGATCAGCAAGCACTGAAATGGAACAAGCAAAAAGAAATTTTAATTTCAGAGGACACAGATTTTTTCGACTTCAATCACAAACACAAAGCTTCCCTACATTTGGTAGTTAAAAAAACAGCAATTCATCATCCCGAAAAAAATCAATAATGACGTATTTTTTAAATTTGTCGTCCGATGTTGTCACTGCACCGATAATCGCTCAATCGATTCCACACACCACAAACTATTGAAATCCATTGAAACACGTATTTCTATCGTGTTCCGTTCGGTGTCATCAAGGATATAGCCGACACACCGTGTCGGATCGGCTCCAAAAACTGTAAATAAAGCATATTTTAGATGTCTAAGAAATCCATAAAAACTACTCGATAGCTCCGAAATTGCGAAACAAACGCACGTAGAAAAATGCAGGCTGAGCCAAAGTCAAAGCATTTTACTCATCGAGTATGGTAATTCATGCAATAATGTTCCAGCAACGTTTCTGCGATATTTTCATATATTTATGTTCCATATCTCTTTTCATATCATGAGGAATGCAGTGAGTTATTGGTAACTTTAGGATCACATAATGTGGGCTGGATTGCACGAATTATCCTTCGTCGATACTCGATTACAATTCTGGAATATCTGAAAATAGTTCTGATGGTAGCGAGACATACCTCTCCAATAGAGACTGCAATATTGTAAATAGGAACTTATGGAATGTGAATATTCACCACAATTCCAGTAAATCATGTGAAATCACTAACTTCTCATGTACTTGCTATTTCTGATTTAACTGGAGCATTGCATCAACTGATGGTAATGCAAACTTGTATCCCACATTCACTATTACTAATCATCATTTCTATTGTATTGCGAGCGGGTATGGCTGTCAGTATGATAGGATAACCGATTGATAGAAAAATTCTAGTTAGTTATCAGAGCAAGAGTTCGGCACATATTCGTAAGGGCCCAATTCAATAAATCCCATTACCCCTTCATCCAATATCCACGTTCTGCTGCTCGACAGTGCCCAGTATTGTCGGAAAAAGCCGTTCTATATCAATATGGCTCGCGATTATTCAGTTGAAAATGCGAGTGGGAAGTTGGATATTATTCATGGTGGAGAGAGGAAGTTGACTGTATGAGGGGCATTGGGAAAGGGAAACTCACGATTTGCCAGTTGGAAGGAGGAAATGGGTCGTTCAAAGCGATCATTGCGATACACAGTTTCGCGAGGGAGGAGGACAAATGGCGATGCCTCCTCAAAGTCTGGCGCTCCTCACTAAATATCTCAACGTAGTTTGAGTTCAACTTCACGTACGAATGCTCAATCAGACCCTCATCGAATTTCAGTTAAGTTGTACGTTTCGTGATTAATGTACATACAACAGTAACAGTATATGCCCGTGCATTGCTACAGAATGACTCGAAGTATGGATAACACAAGGTTTGTATTAGAACACGTTTATACAAGTATAAATTTGTAAACATTCCTAGAAGACTATGCGCTTGTTGTTCATTGACACAATATCCACTTTTACATAGGGTGAAGTGGGTTACTTGTGTAAGCGGGGGAAATGCGTAATCCTTTCAAAAAACGGCGCCAAATGATGACCGGATTTTCTAATGTCTTCTCCCTTCCTTTCACTTCGTTTCAACAAACAGAGGAGTGAAAGGAAGAGAGAAGACATCCAAAAACCCAGTCATCTTTTGGCGCCGTTTTCTGGAAGGATTACGCATTTGCCCCGCTTTTACAAGTACCCCACTTCACACTTCATGGATTTTATGCGTTTCGTTCTCCAATAGGTATAACTAAATCAAAAATGGAGTTCCCGACGGTTTTTTTTTTTTTTTTTTTTTTTTTTTTTTTTTTTTTTTTCCAGTCTGATTGTGTTTAGTTGCCGTTATTCAAGTAGTGTATCTCATTTTATGTAAATTAAACGTGAGAGCGCATATAAGAAAATAAGTCTCTTACAAGAACTCATCTGTGACAATATGTCCAAATCTTCTGTTCTTTTAGCAAATCTTATTCGAAGGTTTCATAACATTAACATACCTGATGTCTGACGGATTAATATTGAAAAACCTTAAATTGATTTGTTTTCCCTCCTTCAGCTTTGATCCTTCGGGTCAAGCTTGAGAACCCGTAAAGGGTCTTCAACAAACGTAGTTTCTTATTTAGATCCGATTTTTTTTTTTTTTTTTTTTTTTTTTTTTTTTCATTTCTTTTTGGCTACAGAAAGGAGGGACGTTCTTCAACCGGTTACGTAGTGGAGATGTTTTCAAATTATGACAAGGATTATAAGTAAGCATAGTAAAAATTCAGGGAAATGATGAGCCAAACGCGATTGGTTCTATCATAAATCCTCCTAGTAACTCTGTGGCACATCTCACTCACCATATACCGTACCCAGACCCACTCAACAGAAACGTTTCTGAAACGGATTCAGAAGTACAGAGCAGCAATGGAAAAAAGGCAAATAGATACACTAACATGAAATTCCCTGTTTACATTATTTTTCATTTATTTTTAAACTAATTCTTTAAAATTCTTTGTTTATTTAAGTTTCTCCTCTTTCATTCCTTGGTTACTAGAAAAGTGACTTTTTTACTTCTGTAGAAACAATAGCTAGTCTGGAGAAACAACTAATTTCTGATGATGAAACACTAATAGGTTCTAAAATGTGTACCTACTGCATTAAATCATCCAGTGTATTTGCCGTATATAATCCTCATAATAGAACCTTTGAACTTGGTAGACAGTCGTGGTTGTTTTCATTATAGCCGAACATCTCTGTGGGATTGTGGATCATTATTGTGTCTGATAAGTATTAGTTTTTCTCGTAGAATTTCGAAACCAAAAATCACGTGCAGAACCTTAATTTGCATCAAACAGATGGTTCAATGGACATATTCGAAAAAGCAATCCTCATTTAGCCTGAGATAATAAATATCCATGACTGCCTGCCCTACTGCGCAAACGCAGCCCAAAAAAGGCGTTATAGACACTGCTGTACGCAGATTAAATCCTCAGTGGATATTTTTACACTTCGGAGATTCTGACCATCTCCCAATGTCCAAATGTAATACTATTTCATATTTGTATAGGTAATCGTGAGTATAAGCCTATTTCATAGAAAGATAGCATTAGGGAAAATAAGAAATCCCTTTTTTTTTTTTTTTTTTTTTTTTTGTATCGGTTTCTCCACGTTTTCTTTCAAAATTATTAACCTTTAATAATGTAACACATCATATAATATGTGATTACAATCATATAACATTATTAGGTTGAGAAATCATCAAAGTTGTAGATCTGAAAACACTATAAACTATTTCAAGCTACTTTGAGGCGCTTACTGAGCTTATTGGGTTGCGAGTGACTGTTTGTAGACGGTATAAGCGAAAATTATGTTGATAATTTACTTAATCATAGAAAGGCTGAGAGAAACAGCTAATCAAGAGATGTCACTGTGCCGTAAATTAAATCATACACCATGATGTACGTATGTATATGATAAGAAATAAATCATTCGCGACCAAGATGCTGGAACACATTTCAATGAAGTAAACGGATGTTAATGAACAACGTTGTCCAATTCATCAAAATGAAGAGTTAAACTGTTGAATCGTTAGATTTTATCAATAACTAACTCAAGTTATCACAAGTTATCACTAATGATGGATGACCGAACCGTCGAAATCAATACAACATTGTAACTTTATATTTCGATGAAACAGACAACATTTTCATTTTCTTTAGCTTTCACAAACACAGACACACACACACACTCACATATATATATATATATATATATATATATATATATATATATATATATATGTGGATGTGATGATGAAACATTTATGGTATGACTTTTTTTAGCACCACCATATTCGCATTCGCTTTGTTGGTAAGGTAAAGGGCTAAACGCCAATTAAAATCATTCATAGTCATTTCTGCTGAATCTACGCTTCGCCTCTCTGTTTGAATGGACGTAATCCCGGGCGCTAATAATTGTGCGTGGTACAACAAGAGGGGATTTAGCGATTTAACGGCATATGGGCACGCGAAGTGCAGAGCCCAACCAGACCGGAACTGGGGGGTACTCCAAATCACTATGACAACTCAAGGGGTACTTAGCTTATAAATGGATTACAATACACTTCATTACCCACAGTCCAAATCTATTCGCTCAAATAGCTCTCCCAATAATTTTTCAAGTTAAGTTTTGTTGTGATTCGTGTATAACAGGTACGCCAGATGATCTTATTTTTCATCGCTGATTGAAAATTGTTGTCGATCGAAGAAGAGATCTCATTTAAATATTTAGTTATTTGCCGTTGGCATTCAGCCAAGGTTGATAAAAATAAGCATCTTCATTTTCACAATTTATTTTGAGGAGCGTTTCAGGCCACACGTTAGCTCATCTTCAGGAAAACCTACAACAGTAATCACTCTTTTCATGAATTAATCACCGAGGGAGCCAGCTAACTATTGAAATATAAAAATGGATAAATACCTTGAAGGAAAAACCAGTGGTTATAAAATTCAATTAGTTATTAAAATAGAATATTTTCACACTATAAAATATATATATATATATATATATAAACAGGAATAACTAATCATCACCTATTTTATCGAACTCAAACATCTAGCGATTGCCAAGCTCTAAAAAACCGACAAGCCGTCACAGCAATGACTAGACACGCCGAGAAAAGTAAATGTGTAGAACGCGAATAGAACGGGGGAAGGGGGGGGGGGGTTCCACCTGAGTCACCCAATGCCAAATCTGTAATCGTAGACCGATTCTATAGAAGCTCAAATGAGACGTCAAAATGTAAGGGAGGGGGTAAATATAATAGGGTAAATATAATATAATAGCTACCTCATCCACATTCCCTCTTTTGATTTTGATGAAATTTTAAGCGAAGGCTACATTTGTACAGCGAAGTGCCTTCCGGAGGTTCGAGTTGCCGACCAAGTGGTGGGAGTGTTGTAAGAGAGTAGCAAATATCGTATATAAATCTCATTCAGCCTGTAAATTCCAACCTTTCCTTCCTAGGCCACCGATAATGTGTGATATCCACCCAAAAAGACGCACCGCGTAAAAAAAATGCCAAGCCACGAAATGCATGATTTCACCCAATTTTGGCCAAGGCAATAGTCGGATCGCCGTTTCCTAGTACAGTGCTCTCTCTCTCTCTCAGTCAGTAATCTCCGCCCATGCAAGATACATCGTCTTTGTTGTGCTCCTCCAATAATGTCCTCTAAATGTAGTAAGTGCGACCTAGGTTTTGCAAATAACGCGTACCTATCGTGTGACATGTACATCCTGTGCGTCCGTTTATCACATCAAATGTGCAGATATATCTAAGGAAGTATTCCTAAATATGAAAAAACATGATGCGGAATATTTGTGTGAACCATGTGGAAAGGCCAGCAGCCTGGCCCGAGTTTCAGTAGACGTGCCTATGTTAGCCCCCACTTCGAATTCAAACAGCCAACCATCAGCCTATCCTCCTGATGTGAGTAAACATGATCCTTATATTTCACTCCTTCAAATAATTGACGAGATTAGAGATGATGTTAAGAAATCTAACCATTCCGTTGTGAGTGACATCCAACAGTTCAAGAATGAACTAGCAGAGTTCAAAACTAATCTCAATAAATACTCGGATATGATTGAAAAAAACACATCTGTTATCAGCTCTTTACAATCATCTCTTGATAAGGTAAATGGGAACATTGAAACCCTGTTGGAACAACAAGATGGTCTTAATAAGAAAGTTCGTGACCTTGGCAGTAGATTGAATATTGCCGAGCAATGTAACAAGAATAACAGTATTGAGATATCAGGTGTTCCCCAACCAGATAATGAAAATCGCTCCGCAGTACCATTCAGTTCATGAACGTAAAAAGGAGAAGGATTCATTAAAATTCCATTTTAATCACAAAGTGCATCAAAATAGTAGTTCAAATACTCAGTGCTTCTATCACATCGAAGGATCATGACGGTAGGACCGTTTAAGATTAAGATTGTGTTGACAAAGTGAATGAATTCATTCACTACTCTGATTTTGACTTGATACAATAAACACGAGCCAATCGGATAAAATCATCAATAAAAGTAACAAATCCAATTTCCCCTTTATGACCTGAAGGATTACTAATAATATTCACATTTCAATGTACGATTTCCAATTTCGAGTACGAACCTAATATAGCGTTAGCCAACAGTTGCAAAGAGTTTAAACCTGTTTACTGTCAACGTAGAATAGCTTATGTAGTTAGGACATGGAATACACATCCTAACAGAGGGTGTGTACCAAAGTCAAAGATTAAGATTGTGTCGACAAAGTGAATGAATTTATTCACTACTCTGATTCAAATGTTGGGAAGATATATTAGTAAACGAATCATTAGGTAGGTATCTGATGTGTCTGCAGAGTTGTAGACGCCTACTGAACAGAAATTAATAAAATTAAATAAGACATATAATCTTTCCTTACACGAGCTGATGATGTAGTGCCGTGAATTAGCGAAACCGCGGTGGCGGCGCAAGACTCACTTGCTGCAAGCCTAACACTATCTAATGGTCTTTGATGAAACTTTGTTCCCCCAAAAAATTATTTGGTCGCTACTCCATTATAGCTTGTAGTGAGAGAACGGAAAATTGTACACTTTTCCGGATGATTTCATTCGGTTTGTTGGGAAGATATATGTAAATGAAACTAGATAAAAAAACGTTAATGTTACCTTAAAAGATTTCGAGATCTAGATTTTTCAATGTTTCAGCCCTTGATTACTACCCTTTATGATTGATCAAAATTGATGCCGATGTCACTGGCCCATCCCCTGCCAATTTATGATTTTTCAGCCAAATTTCATTAACTTTGGTCCAGTTGTTTTGGAGAAACGCTCTGGACAGCGTAGGTACGGTGGACGGACGGATTTTTTTTTTTTTTTTTTTTTTTTCTAGGTCAATTACATACGTTAATTATTGAAAATAATAAACCAAAACTCTAAAATTCATGGCATTGTATGAATTTCTTGTAAAATCTTTGCAAATTTCTTATATCATTTTCTTGTAAACGGTGTAAATTTGCTCTATTACATCTTTATTAACTATGCAAACCAATGCAATAAATTACTATTCTTCGAGAAAAGGTATCTGCATATCATTTTCTGGATGCCTTCGGTCCCTCTTTTTGAAGGACGAATTCATTTTGTAAAAAGAAGAATTCGTTTTGTAAAAGGACGAATTCATTGTGTAAATGGACGAATTCATTTTGCAAATGGACGAATTCATTTTGAAAAATGACGAATTCAATTTGAAAAAGCTATATTCATTTTTATTTTATATCAAGACGTTAGTGTGACCTTGCTCCATTTCAATAATTGATTGGGTTTTATGACCTTTTTTTTTTAAGGTAGTTAATCATTTTCATAATCTACAAATTATACCTGAAAATTTTCTCAAACTCGGAATAAAGGCTCGTATAGTCTTGGGAGTGACAAGAATTTACCAAGAAATATAGACAGAAAGACACACATCAGACAGATACGGAACCAAAATTGATCAGCAAGCTATTAAACGCAAAAAGAAAGTAATCATTTCGATTATGGAAGACAACATTTTTTTTTCTACTTCTCGCACGAACACAAAGCTTCCCTACCTTTGGTAGTGAGGAAGTAGGAATAATACGAGCGTTAGTAGCAGGGTGCTTAAAAAAAAAAAAAAAAAAAAAAAAAAAAAAAAACTGAAGAAAGAGAGGATGGACCCGAACGATCTGAAGAGGAATTGTGGCGATTGTCGCTGTAGGAAAGGTAAGATTGCGGGCAACTTTGGGTGAAAAAGGGGTGGAAAAGAGGGGAGAGAAAGAGAGAGTGAGATAGTATGCGGGGGTGGAGGGCTGAGCTGACTGAATTCCCGAACAACAGCCGGAGGCAGAAACGGGGTACTAGCGGGAGGGGGACACTGACATGGTTCTGAACGTTCCAAGCGAGAGTTTGTGCCCAAATAGCGGGTGATTGAGGTCGGTTAAGAGCTAGGAAAAATATACAGGGCGTGCCAAAAGACGATGCACCAGTCAATTCAGCGGAAAGTAAGCCGATTGTTGGGAAATGTACCTTCAGCAGAAGCTCCCCTAATTTCCAGATGCCAATACAAAGGTTTTCAAACTAAATCGTTGATGTATAGAATTGTTTTATTGGAATAACGGTCATCGCATATCATACATAATAAATAAAATGACTCATATGTATAATAATAACGATATTCGTAGAACTGCATAAAGATGCTGCTAATTATCACCAAACGGGTTTATAAGGATGGTATTAGATAGCACACTGGCCAGTAGCCACAGTAGGCAGGCTGTAACCACAGTAGGTATTCAGGCTCACTGTGGGGAGGATGTTTGTGTTAGACTCAGAACTTTGCCCTGTTGCGCAGTTATTTAGCTTGGCCCCTGTTGCGCAGTTATTTAGCTTGGCCCCTGTTGCGCAGTTATTTAGCTTGGCTGTTCACACGGTGTCCCGAGTGGCTGCTCTCACATACTAGCCGAAACCAGTGGGCTCGGTATTGTTTCCGTCTCAAACTTAAGGCCGCCAGCTTCGGTTTACCCTTAGGGGCTCAAGCTGAGAATTCGCTTGGGTTGCTGCTGACCTTGATTTTATCAGGAAGCAGTTTGTGTACTGTAAGCAACATCACCTCCTCATAGCCCAGCTCGACCGATTAGTTGGCTGCTGAGCTGCATGTATAAGCGGAAGACTAACCTCTGAATCCATTTTCTTCTCAGCGATGGAATTCGGAATCGAACTGAATCGGACTTTGCATAGTTCGCTCGTTGCAACGGTTAGTTTACTTCAAACGTGGATTGCCGATTAGAACTTTTAAGATTTTAAATCATTACTCAACATCTTCCTCGTCGTTTTACGCTTCAAAAACCAGCGTCATTTCCCATCGAAAGCTGAAACATTTCTTGATCAAACAAGAGCTACCTATGTATTCCCCAGTGATGACTAATCATTATAATCAAAACGCCCCTAAGTATATTTGTTTTCGTTTTTATTTTCTCAATATTGTTGGACTTCAATTTCACTACTTATAGACTTGTTTATGACGAATTGTTTAACATGATATTTATATCATGTGTCTATGTATTACGCCAATAAACAAATCGTATAGTCATTATTACAAATAATTTATTTTTAGTATAACAGCAAACTTTCGCAAAACCAAAATTGTTCAAGACGATCTAAACTGTGAAATACAAGTTGATATTCTGATTCCGTTGATTTTTTTCATCCATAAACGTGATAAAAATACGGCAGTTGGTAGACGCTAAAGAAAGCAAAAATAATAATAATAATAATAAAAATTTTCCATGTTGATCGTTGGAATATTTCAAATAACAACGAATATAGTATTGATGACATAAGTTAGTGGTTTAAATTGGATTTTGACTGTGTGATGGTGGATTGGAATGTTTCCCGTAAGTGTGCGAATTGGGGAGAGCGATAGTTTGGAAATAATGAATTACTATGATACCGACCAGATGTCCAATCCCAACTGCCTTCGAAACTAGAACTAAATCGAATTTATCCTAATCAAACAAATAATTTATGGCCGTTTCTGCATGTCCGATGCAAGCGTCAGAGTGAACGGAGCAAGGCTCATAGGAACTTATCTAAGCCCCTAAAAATTTCTGCAATATCGCTTAAAATTTAAAAGAACCTTCCGTGCGATATTAGTTGTAGAGTCCATTCCTGAAGCTGGCCAGTGAATTCTTAAATGTGTGAAACTAACTCAACATAGCTATTAACGAAAGTTCAATACGATAAACGGAAAAGAATAAAATAAATATTTAATCGAATCACCATTATGGATTCTACAGTAGCTTCAACTAAAATTGAACGAATATTATGCACGCTTCAAATACTTTACTCAACAAAGTGTCGTCAAAAGATCACAATCATACAAATTAACTTGTGTGTCTTTTTTTTTTTTTTTTTTTTTTTTTTTTTACTGTAAGAGTTAGGTATAGAGGTAGGTATATGTTAGCATTACATTTTTGCCAGCGCTTTTTTGCGACACAAGCGTCAAGTTGAATGCGGCAAATTCATAGGAATTTACCTAAGGAAAAAAATTAACCTCATATATCCCAAATCATTTCTGCGAAATTGCTTAAAATGTAAAAGGATCACTTGTGGCAAACTAGGTGCCTAATCGATTCTTGTAGTTGTCCAGTGAATCCTCAAATGTATGAAACAAACACAACGTAGCTATTCACGGAAATTCAATAAATAAATAGGCAAAATTTCATTGAACTAATATGAAGCTTTTGATAATAGCTTCTCAGTATATTCTTGAAAGATTGGTTCGTCTACTTGTTCGTCTATAACGTTCTATGCCTAATCTAAACTTTTCGTCCGATGAAAGTGTTTTTATTCGTATTAGAATTCCTAAAGGTATGTGAGGTTGATTTGGAGAAATCCCTTCCGAAAAATTCAATGAGGAGTCAAAAGATCGTTCCTTCTCAATAAACTTTGAGGTTTTGGGACAGAAACTTTGTTTTGAGGTATAGTATGTCTTATAAAAGGAAACGATACCCATATGCTACGACTGGACTATTTCCTGGTAGATCCTCGAATTCCCCTCGAAGCGTTTCACCATCAGAAGCGCGTCTGAGTTCATCAAATCGTATTTTAGCCACGAAAACTCGACGAACGCACGAGTTGAAAAAGTTATATTGGAAGAAAAGTTAGAGAAAAGAAACCCCCTCTTGCCCTCCGCTCCTTTTTTCCTTCTGCCTGAGGACTGATTTTATTCCTTCTCGCGGGTGAATCAATGCTGAGAGAAAAGTTTTGGAAAGAGAGAGAGAGAGAGTAGGGGAGGGAGACGCCCAAAGTACAGAGCGGTTGGCAATTGGTGGGGGAAATGTGAGGGGTTGAATGAGAGAAGGTAATAAATTAATTAAATTCCTCTTGTTTTGAAAAAAAAATCTGTTTTTTTCGTTTTTGGTTTTTTTCTTCTTCTCTCGAAAAAATAAAAATAAAAAAATGGTTGGCAGTATTGAACTTGTTGCTCGTGTTTCTTTTAATTAAAACGGTTGTAATATTTGGTATAAGACAGGTAACGCTGACCGTTTCCATTCCATGTTTCTTGGATCTTATTAAGGTGAATTGGTGATGAAGGGGTGGAGTATGGTTTCCACGGTCGGCGCTTTTGGAATACCTACCTTACGTACCGATACATTAGTTCAGGAGGGAATCAATAGAGGGACCGTCGATTTGGCTAACGGCCAACTGAGGCTGAACAGAGTCACTATCTTTTGTTAGGTCTTTAGCGTATATAGCAACTTCTACATCTTCCTTTCCCTTTTGTTTCATTTTTCTAAACCTGCTTACTAGAAAGAAGAAGTTTCAAGTCAATTGTTCCGTCATATTTCCTGTATAACCAGTTTGAGTTTTGGAATCATGTGAGCAACTATGATGTAAGCCTGTATGGTATGCAGCTGTTATTATCAATAAGATGAAATAACATATAATAAATACTTATTACTATGAGGGTAATGATATCGTAAAGCTCATTATATCGATACTAGTTTATAGAATTATCTGCACTCACCTTACATAACCTACACATGAATCATTGAAGAACAGAATCTGAACATATTCACGTTACAAATTTCAAATGGAAGTACGTACCAGTGCTTTAGGAATGTTACATCGATAATAAAATTATATATCGGAAGCACAATATCAATTAGACCGATGTATTGGTCCTAAATAATCGATATATCGATCTCGAATATTGTATAACATTTTCCCAAGATCTTATTGAGAATGATTTAAACCCAATCAATGTTACGTTTTGTTTTAGTTATCCATAACTTTGAGTAATTCTTTGCGAAATTACTTCTTCTGCCTCAAGAAAAAATATTGTAAACAAGGAATGCCAAAGAAAGCGAGATTTTTTTGAGTATCTACTCTAGGTGTAATTCATATTAGAAGAAGAAATATTTCAAAGGAACCCCTTGAACAAATAATAGTTTTGGAAGAATTAGGCCTTTCAAACGGTTTCTTTCTTGAGTTAAAGTTTGTCGTGTTTTCGATAACAACCATTCGAATGGTGCAGATAGCAATAGTAAAAAAAAGACGCGCGAATGAATGAAATTTTCACCAAGTTGAAATTTAAACTGATCAATCAGTATATGTCGAAATATCAAAAATAGATATTGATAAATTCGAATGCATCGGAAGCTGAATGTAAATTTCAAAAAATATATATATATATTGAAACAAAAATATTGATAGTTTGAATCATAGATTATCGTTTTGCATCCTTACAGTACTTCTTAGCGACCAAACACGGTAGCTTTCGCCAACGACGCCAAGTATCAGGGTATAACTTTAGCTGCTATGCTTCCCATTGTACCACCTAATGTCTGGCATGACCGTACTGGTAAACACCGAGGAGGATTAACCAAGAAGGAGGACTGAGATAAGCGGTATCATATGCGGAATATCGTTGTGGAGGTTGGGGTGGCGAAATCCGATTGAGAGATTACGAAACTAGGACATAAGTTGACCCGACAATCAGGAAATTTGGTGAATTTGGTATAATTCATTAGTGTCAGAAGATCCAAGTCAAGAGGTACTAATAGGTCGATGAATTCCTCTAATAATAATAATTATTATTATTTCCACTCCGACCAACCGCTTCATAGTAAAATATTTCTAGAAATAATGCTGCGTGGTTGTGTTGATTCGTATTGTCACACAACTACAACGACTACATTTGGAACTTTAGATTCCTACAATCGAAGCGGTTTTCAGAAATTGAGCATTAGCCCATCATCAGAGGCTCAGTAGTCATATTAATGACGATGCTGTCCAGCTCAATGATGTTGACGGCCTACTCAAGAGGCACAAAAGAACAATAACCTTATGATCTGTGGGAATGGGATGGTTTTTGGAAGTTTAGAGACTCAGAGGGACAATTACAGTCGTCAGTTAAGAGAACTTTGAACCACAAAGAGTCATTTCTACGTACCACAACTTCTCATCAATAAATTTACATACCACCATAAAGTCTAAATAGCTAATAAATTATGAACTTGGTGCAATGAACATTTTCAAACAAAATCATTACTGCAGATTCATAGGAGGGATTACGACTACTGCGTGCATAATATCAATTACAGGGGTCATGTTTCATTGCTGAAATAATACGGGGTTATAAATGGCCGAATACCATTGTTTCTACAGATATCGCTAAAACCTATTGGAGATGTGCCTATAGTGACAGACGCGAATAATATACATCGTAGCAGGCATACAGATTAATTAGCGTGTAAATTGAAACCGAAAATGATCTTTTGTACATCTGACAGGATTGGTAGAGTGGGATGAAATAAAGCAAACGTTACCACATGTTGATGACCTGTCAAGTCAAACGGAAACATTCCGAATACCGACCCAAGATGATATTTCATTTTTCATACGGAAAATATATACCATTCAACCTATTGTTGGAAATATTCCTTAGGAGAACTTGATAGCGATATTTATTTAGTTTTTAATATGTGTCATACATCTCACATTTTAGTATAGACAGTAAAATTATTCCTGGTATAGTTTGAAATCCAAACACGCTGTTTACAATCATGAGTGACCAAACTTATAAAAACGATCCAACAAATATTAACTAATGCATGGCCATGATCAAATAAGAGACCAGTGCGCAAGAATGGCACGCCTGGCAAGGAACTCAGTGGGACTGGAGCTAGAACTGGTTGCAGATATAAAGATCCGTGGTTTATGGGACGATGAAGGTACAGCGTACTTGGAAAGTCGCGTAATTAACGCTGATGCCACAACTTGCAGCTCCGAAAATTGAACCACAACCTTCCAGAATGCTGCTAATGCAAAACACACGACACTGCAGTGGAGGGTTTGAGAGGCTCCTTTGCGCCACTCACTGTTTCATGTGACCCTGCTCTTCAGAAGGAATGTATCTGTTTTCTAAATAGGCTTGCCTTGGCTGAAAAGTGTTCAAAAGTGTTCAGGTCAGGTCAGTGTACGGGTCAAAACCCAGTTTCCGTTATCCGCTAAGAATCAGAGGTTCAAGACGGAAGGTAAAGTGCTTGGGGTTGGAAGACGTTGCGTTGTTGCCCTTGAGATAACGTCTTGGGTGTCGACCCAACGGGCTCCTCCGCAAACGAATAATTACAAATTCCCCCCCGTAATTTGCGATGCGTCCAAACCGAGTGATCATGATAAAATAAAATTTCTTATACATTAATTTCTGTTACTTTCACGTCGCCCCAGAGGGCCAGTTGGAACTTGTATTCTCGGCCTTGAATCCATTCTTATGATGTCGATAATTTGAATATACAGGGTGTCTAAAGCTTGATGGACCATCCATTTATTTTCTTTATTTTTATAGATATAAAAAAACTTCAAATGCCAACTCAGCTTTATTTTATAAACGCTTTCCAATGGTTTATCGGATTTCGATTATAAAGCACCACACTGGCGCCACGACTCCCAACTCGCGTTTCTTTAATTGGAACCAACATGTTTCATTGCACCTTTGGAATCTACATCTAATTTTATGAAAAAATAATCCATCACTCGAATTCTTATGTTCGCAAGTCGAATTCTCATATACGAGCTGAAAGTTCGCCAGTCATGAAATATCAAGTTGTTGAAGATAATCATTTGCCACATATGCTACATGATTTTGAGGGAAATGTGCAACTATGGCCGTATTTTACGTTTTTCGAAGTCGGTATGGCGAATATCCATAAAATAATATCACCACGTAATTCAGAGTGAAATGAAACCTTATTATCATGTATCGTATGTCAAAATTGCATATCTTCAAAAACTCGATATTACAAAATTAGAGCTCTTAAAGCGCATTTCGGCGGCCATTTTTGTGCACTCAAAAATTCGACTGATGGGTCATTTTTCCATGAAAATTTATGTAAATTTACAATCTCCATGAAAAATGATGTTCCTATTTGCTAAACGCGAGTTAGGTGTCGTAGTGCCACTGTGACGCGTGATATTCAAAATCCCGATTTTACCCTTGAATAGCATTTTAATAATAAAGAGGAGTTACTGCTGAAATTTTTTGATATCTTCAAAAATATGCAAAATAAATGGCTGGTCCATTAAATTTTTGACACCCTTTGTATAGGAGAGGTGGTGCGAAATCTCGCTCCAGATGTTTCAAGTATTTAATCTGAAGGGTTATTTCCGCTACTTATAAGAGTAATAACATCATTTACATACCTTTTCGAAGAGTCCGTTGTCACTAGCAAGTCGAGTTTATTGAGCGAGCAGTTTCAATGTAAGATCATTATCATCAGGCTGTGGAAACAGTGCTGAAACAGTATTTTTTTGCTTACCTCCTCACATAGGCACGTACCAACAATTTTTACTGATAATTTAAACTTATAAATATATATAAAGCTCACGTTTTGAAGTAAAACTATGAAAAAGTGTGAATTCCCTTTTAAATAAATTTAAACAAAAAAACGGGCGGAACAAATATACCGCTTTGTCAACTGTGTATATCATTCCAATCGATGATCTCTGTTTTGTTTCAGATTTGTGGGAAGATCTTCGGGAACGCCTCGGCGCTAGCGAAACACAAACTAACTCATAGCGACGAGAGAAAATATGTTTGCACTATGTGCGGCAAGGCATTTAAAAGACAAGACCATTTGTAAGTAAACCAATAGATCACTACATTTTCTATTGTACTCCCGAATTGTATTTGTTAGATTCTGCCTGTTTTGGTTATGTACCGAGGGAATACGGGATTTCAGTAAAAAAGCCCTTTAGAGACTCGTTGAAATCCTCGGTTTCTTATCGACATCAATCTTTTGCATCCCCACTACCAAAGATTTAGAAAAATTGTGCTCGTGCAAGGAGTTTACGAAAATTTTGTCTTTCAAAATCAAAATCTCCACTTCCTTTTTGCGTTTCAGAGCTTGTTGATCAATTTTGGTTCCCTGCCTGCGTGTATGTGGTAGTTCCTTGTCACGTTCAACACTATACTAAATTTTAGCCTGACATTTTCTAGGATTGTGCCGGTTAGCTCCCCTGTAAATATCTTTGCCGTCACACTGTGTGAGATTTATGGGAACTACTCGTAGGAGGGAGAAAAAACGGTAATTGAGATTGACTAGGACCTCGCAAGATGTGTACATGGATACCAAATCCCAACTTCGGACAGCTCATAACCTCCAGATGTAGTGGTAGCATATGTTCAAACATGACTTTTTCCGGCTTGCAAAAAATGGAGCGATTTTGCGACCTATTTAGTTTTCTGTTTACTACTGCTGGGGGAGCTTTCAATTCTTTGTTTTGCTGGGGAATCGTTAAACGCACTATTACGTAAAATATCATTATTTAGAAAGTAAGAAGTTTCAAGCGTGTTAGGGTAACGCTAGTATTAGTGAAATTATGCTAGTAGCAGTTCATTTAATTAAACTTTTAGAAGACCTACTGCTTGGTCTTGCATGGTAAAATTTCTTGTTTTGCTGGAAGGTTAGGTTGTCAAGAGCCTATACTCGTTTGAAAATCTTGCTTATGTTTGTGCTTACTGACACAGTTGCAATCTGTAGTGAAGAATTCGACTCCTTCGAAGAAATCCAGATTAGAGATCTGGCTGGATTTTAGGTTTCGGCTGAGCGTGCAGTTCCGCTCCATTCGGAAAATCTCCTGCACCCCTTCGATCTAAATAGCAAGTTTTTGGCTTCAGATTACAGTCCTTTATTCTTCTAACAACTGGTATTCTCCGAGAACTATAAAACATCGAAATTCAATAACCTTCGTATGAATCGATCAATTTTCAATTTTCTGGTGATCAATCGACGCAGAATTTAATCCTCTACAGCTTTCCTGCAAGACAAAAATCTTAATTTGGAGAAAAATAGGAAAATATGCTAAAAAATGGTATGAAAAATCCCATCAGGGATCTATTTTAGGTGAAGGAGCATGAGTTATACTCGTAATTAGTTCTAGATATAGATAGGGGGAAAAATAATTCCGCCTTCTCATATTGGTCAAATTCCAAATTGTGCGTCGAATCAATAGTACTTGGCCTTTCCGCATACGCAAACGTGAATTTCTAATGACGTCGATTTCTCGTTATCTATGGTTACGGTTCCGTTCAAACTCTGTTAGTAGCGTATATCTAGAATGGTGTCTATTAATTTTTCACGATTGGTAGAGAATATTAAGCATACGTAAAACTAAAATTGCGCATAACACGTTGACAATCTCGTATAAATCCCATTGCCGTCGGTTTCATAGTAGCCTGTGCGCATGCGCAAACGTGGGTTACTTACAACGTCGTTTCCTCATGATATTTGGTTATGATTTCTTTCAAACTCTGGAGATAGTATACAAGTGTTGGTAGATTATCCCATGAGGTTCGTTGCGATTGGTTGTAGTAACCATTGCGCATGCAAACGCCTGAGATTAGTTTAAAACAGACGAATTTCCGAGACGAATTGACTGATTTTGATGAAATGGACAGGGATTGAGCGTTTATCTCATAAGTTGGTCCTGTATACACTTTAAATGGTAGAATGTGCGCATGCGCAAACATGAATTATAACCCTATTTCACTTATTTGCATATACCCACATATTTTTCATTAACATTTTGCTTTAATTCATTTTGACTAGTAATTTGTTCTTCACATAAATCTTCACCTCCATGTTACGATTAGTGAAGAAGCGACACTGCCCACCAACTTTGTTAAACGTTTCTATTATTGGGTCAAGATATCAGCTCTTAATCGAGCTCTCAATTAGCCATGAAAATAACCATATCACCTTTTCTAGAACCATATCAGTTGTTATAGATCCATCTATCCGAAATTATACTCGAATGTATCCGATTCGTGCTCAACTAGCAGATACCGCGTTTATAATTGAATTCAACAGACTGGTAAATTCTTTAGCAGAAGTGTGAGTTATGCCATTTAGGATTTCTCGAAAACAACAAAAGGGTACACAGCTACTACCAGGCTGGATGTACCAAGCTAGAGTCTAACATCAGATACCGACGAAATGTGAAGGTGATTCTCGCATGATGCGCTCTTCACTTCGATACCTATGTAACAGTAATCCTGGACAGGAACACAATGGAGAGCCAGTCCAAGATATTCTCGAGCCGTACCAAACTAAGCCTCTCATAACTCAATCCAATACAATGGATTTGGATGAAGATACAGTGCCCACATCACCAAATCCGGCGTCAATATGGCTTGTAGAGGAGTATAACAGCTCCGTTAATACCTTGATAATGCATCATAATCTGCGGTTATCGGGACCTCCCTTCCTCTGAATTCAAGGTTGTGATATCTCCAATTACTGCATTGAGAAGGCTCGAGGAGGTACATTAAACTCCGCAATAGTTCACTAGTTCACTCTATTGTTTTAAACAAGGACCGTCACACGTGTTTCAGCCCCAATCCAGTGGAATCCAAATCATCTGTTGTGATCTTTCTCCGACGAAAACATCAATAAACCGCCTATCTCTTCAGTATACGGACTCACAAAGCACATAATTGTATGCAACATCAGGAAACAGCAGTCATACAACATTAATATCTCAGTTCATTCTGGAATAAAGTCATCAATTAATTTTCTGATTAAGTTGTTCCCCAAGATAAAAGCTAGATTTGTCAAATGCCAATCTTAAGTACAACAAAATAATATTGGCAATATAAAACATCCAGGGTTTAAAATTTAAATAATAACAATAATTGTACAAAATAATCCACAATCCACTAGCTAAACCACTCCAAACAAAACACTCCAAATCCACTATCAATAAATCCAAAACAAATCGTGGCATGGTATGGATGAAATCATAGCAACAAAACAAAGATCGATCGCCTTGTCACTACTGCTATGTTTAAATACTACTGGAGTCGAGGGCTGGTTTGATTACATCATGTCCACGCTGAATCAAGCTGCAGGATGGACGAAATTTTGTAAATTAAATACTATACTAATGGTTAATTGAACCTTGAGTGCAGTTTAATTGTTAGCTATAAATGTTTTGGCAAAACAACTTTTTCTTAATAATAGGTATTCTACTATTCTATGGAAGCTTGAGGATTTACAGCATTTTTCGCAGTTTTTATCGATGTTTTTATCAGATAATATTGAAATGTTAGTACATTTTTCAGCACTTCTGTGCATCATTTTTGAAAGTATTAGTTTATGTTATATTATCTTTCTTTAAGTCGTATTCCGTTATATATATATATATATATATATATATATATAACTGTTGATAGCCGTTTATTGCCCATTTATAGTGATTTTTTTAAATATATATATTTTTTACCACATTTCTAGAATTCTACCAATTTATTGTGCTCAAGAAGTTCTGTCCAACAAACTCACCCTTTCATTTGAATGCTTGATTTTTTGGTGAAAGAACTGATTATTGATCTCAATCATATATTATATGACAAAAGCGTTGAAAAATAGGAGTCGTTTCAAAATGCCTCAAATAAATTTTTGATTTCTGGCTGGTATTTATAGCTATTCCAGTAAAAATCCTCAGCAATCCTTGCACTCAATGGCACTTCAACCTTTATTGTCATATATTAGCATAATTACTGATAAATCTCTGATTTCTTTTTTCTTCTGTTGGGAAGTGGTGTATTTATCTATGACACGAGTCATACCCCATTATCACCTCAAACTAGGTAACCTCTATTTTATTCAACAACTACTCCAAAATGGATAAGAGATCCAACAATTTCATTTAGTACATCGCACGTGTTAATTCAAGCTCCGAATCCGAGGTCGGGTGAAGTGGTTCAGTTCATCCTAAAGGTTAGTATTCAGTGAGGAAGTCGTTATTCAAATGCGCGTGGAACAGCTAACTTGCGAAGAGGTAAAACCAAGACCTTTGTTCAGCACAACTCTTCATTAGGTATTTGCATATTTTCCTCTTAAATGAGTGAATTTCACTTTTATTTTGCATCTATCATTGATTTGCGTGGACGGTCAACGTTCATATATTGAACAATATCACTTACAAATCTGCCATTGAATAATCCTGAAAGCTGGTTCATTGATGCTATTTTCAAATCCGATTAAAGCCTGGCCAAAATCATATCTCCTGAGTGTGTTTTGTAGAGCCATATAGCAGTGGATTTCACCTACTAATCATTTATGATCAGTGATCAATGAACAATATTAGCTGGAGTTTCAAAGCTATGTTCATTATTTAACTTGCTGAAGAATGTCTACTTATGTGGCAGCCACACTATTTTTAAAATTATTATTATTATTGCCTGTTCAAAAATCATGTCGTTTTCCAGATCATCGATCATCCAAACGATTGCTTGTACTATATGCCATCATGTACTGCTTTCATAATCGATTTGAGTGCTTGAAAGCTGAATACGCCTTGAATAACATGTTAATGTAGTTGTAAATTTGATTTTAGTTAAAAATCTCGTCCATGTAGTTTTTGAGGTGGTTCATAGGGAGGTTTACTAAACCTTAAAATTAAAAATATATCTGTAATAGTGAACAGCTTGAAAAATGACCTTTTTGTGGAATAGCGATATCTATAATACTACTTGAGTGAACCATATCATATAACTGACGCTTGGGGACTCTTCTGCATAACGAGAGAAATAGGTAATACAAATCACACGTTGACACTGAAAGAAAACGTTCCGCAAGAAATATGAAAACTATTGGCCTGATTCAACTTGAAATCAAATATTCTCAATGAAGTGGAGCAAAGGTTTCGACGTCTCCCAAGCCAAAACTTGGTTTTACTGTATTCTGCTAATTTCATGGAATGGGACTCTCTTAACCTGACATTTTATTGAGATGAAGTTTTAACAAAGTCCAAATGTGTCGTTGTTTCCACCGAACTTGACTATTATCATAATTTATAACGTACTGCTGCGGTATGTAATGATATTACTCTTGTCTTTCTATAGAAATGACGATGAATTTAACTTAGAAAAAGGTTCCATTTGCTATATTGCACCTTAGTTTTGCAGATTTTCGTAATTTTCCTATGTTGAAACTTGGGCTAACTGTTATTTAACATCCATACTGTCATCTATAAACGCGTTCACAACTCCGATCACTTATAAACTCCGATTAATAGAAATCTTAGGAGTGTTGACGTGAGAATTGATAAATCGCCCAAACGATTGACTGAATTTGTATAGATCAAGAAATTACAGACGAAATAAGAAATAAATCGTGGTGACACAGTAATGAGTTGTTGTTTTTTCCAAGATTTTAATCATATTATTTCATAAATTAGGTCAAAGTTCCGAACTCTACTATATCGTAACATTATATTACCTTTTTCCATAAGGATATTCTGCTACGATAATTGGCAGAAATTCAGTTTTTAATCGAAGTTTTGTACACATACATTTTTGACTTCGTTACATCGTGAGTAATCATTCATTAGTTCAGAATCATGAATTTAGTTGATATGTGGTTTGAGGAAAAACGTAGATAGTCGTTGGAAACTGACCTTATTAAAAGCTAATTCCTCGTTCAAACCCCTTATTTGACGCTACTGGAAAAAAAAATTAATTAGGGAGTTATGGTACCGTGAGGTACCTGGATTATCCGAAAAAGTTCAAGTATATACTCGATTCATCGGCCGATTGCTATTTCCGTTCATGCAACTTATCATTATACTCGGAGCATTTCAATTCATATAAAATTCCAGGGAAGGGGATACTGAAGCTCTATTGAGGCAACTGTGGCCCAACAACACTTGAAACATCTCACAATTTATCGGCTGGAGGTTTTGACGGTAGCCTAAATGGGAGGGCTCGCAGCTTTACCATATCGAAGTTGAGCAAAATTATTACCCAAGAGGGTCGGGAGGTTTGGAGAGCCGCCCATAACCGTAAATTGAGATTCATGTTAGAAATCCAGGTGGAGTCGTGTGTTTGGGGTCAGTAGCGGCTCCCACAGAGTGCGGAACGGCGCTCGGTATCTACCTCACCTTCAATTCTCGTCAGTCTTGCGGGTCTGGCATCCATTACTCCTGACACTGAGTGCAGCCCATATCACCATCGCCAACAACCCACCCATTATACTGTCTCTTTCTTATTTCGTCATCACTTTTCCAACTACCTAAATGGTCAAAGAAAAGTAGGGTTTTATGGGTATGAAAACATATTTGTAATTCCCCCAATTCTCGGGTCTGTGTTTGTGTCCGTGCCTACCAACCAATGCATAGAAATCAGAGAAATGATTGCATGGGTATATGGTAGTCACTTTGACTGTCTGTTAACTAATAAAGAAGGTTTCAACATCCCAAGAAGTCATAAAAATAATCCAGTACACAGTTTGTTTTTCTAATCAGAAAAAAAATCCAATAAGCACTCCAGATTGTTGTAAGTTATACAAAACAACGATTTCATAATTTCTCCCTTGAGAGGGAAAAACATTAAATCATTTTTAATGTTCTTCCCTCGCAAGGGAGAAATTAGATATAGTTTTTTAAGGTCAAGAAAAAAGAAAAGATTCTAATTAACCAAAACAATTTATTATATTTATATACATTTTTATTTTACCATTAGATAATTCCGATGGGACTCATACCAAAGTACGCTTGCATACGAGTCTGCAACACATTGGGACATTTTATGTCTTTATTTGCAGACTCGTATGCAAGCTCTAAGAGCCACTCAGCTGATCCGGACCCTGGGCATCGTCAAGTAAATGTCCTAAAGAGGCTACATACGAAATTACAGCTTCCTAGAGTGTAAAGCATAGAAATTAGCTCTAAGAGCCACTCATCTGATCCGGGCCCTGGGCATCGTCAATTAAATGTCCTAAAGAGGCTACATACGAAATTACAGCTTCCTAGAGCGTAAAGCATAGAAATTAGCTCTAAGAGCCACTCATCTTATCCGGACCCTGGGCATCGTCAAGTAAATGTCCTAAAGAGGCAACATGCGAAATTACAGCTTGCTAGAGTGTAAAGCATAAAAAATAGCTTTAAGAGCCACTCATCTGATCCGGACCCTGGGCATCGTCAAGTAAATGTCCTAAAGAGGCTACAAGCGAAATTACAGCTTCCTAGAGTGTAAAGCATAAAAAATAGCTTTAAGAGCCACTCATCTGATCCGGACCCTGGGCATCGTCAAGTAAATGTCCTGATGAGGCTACATACAAAATTACAGCTTCCTAGAGTGTAAAGTATAGAAATTACCTATTAAAATGATTTAACCACCGCTTCACAAATCAAACCGTTCTCGCAATATTCGGATCACCTGCTATGAATCAAATCATCGAAACACCAACTCAATGAAATCATCAGAAATTAACAAGCGGTTGCAATCATGTTCACAATATCAATTATTGAGAATGATCACCTGAGTGTACACAATTATTAAAATAACCATGCTCATAATTCAGCTTGTTGGCCACGCACTTCGCAGTAGTTAACATAATATGGTTGGATAAATCGAGAGCTTTCGAACGAATGGTCAACGAATTTTGTGGGATGAAAAACGACGAAGTACCATTTCCCTAGCAACGACTCGGTTGTAAGCGGAAATCATCAGAAAAAAAAACGTTGCAGATTTGCGTGTCGTGTCGGAATTCACAGAACGACCCCCAGCCCTAAAACATTAAACATGTTAAAAACGTATTTCTTTAAACAAGAAAGCGAAAATATATAGAAGAAAAAATAGGTTGCGATGTGTTTTTCGAATAGTAGGGTATTTTTATGCTTCACCCGTGATTTCTTTTGCCAAACTCGTGGGGCATATGTTCTGTAACATGAATTTGTCTTGAAGTGGTAACAGAAAACGCCAATACAGTCCATACGAATTGAATACATTTATGTTTGGAAGGTAGGTTGGTTTATTTCTCGACCCCTGGAGACTAATGAGATCTGTGAAATCTTGAGGGTTGGGCTGGTCTTAGAACGTTTTCATTCAGACCTACCCTCAAGTTTCCACAGATCTCATTTGGAAGGCTGTATTAAACCTCGCGTCATATGTAATTAAGAAAAACTTTCCCGGGCGAATAGCTGATATCACGATGGTCGCTGATGGTTTCCGTAGTTGATAAAGGTCTGAATATTATATGAATTACTCAAATATCGTTAAATTCATAAAATATATCAATTAGTCAAGTGCTGGGCCAAAGATTATGAAACTTGGATAAAAACTCAAATTAGGCCCTGAATCGTCGGTATCACTATTTAAATCAATCCTAGAGGGTAGGGTTTTAAAGGCTGACTTTTCCGCAAAATTATGTATATTTTTATTTATGAGGAGCAGCACTAATTGTAAAATTAGGCTGATGAGAAGTTCCCATATTCTTAGAGCAACAAAAAAAAAAAGTGCAAGAAAGAAATCCATGTCTTCATTTGAGGGCATGAAGACCCCATCTTCAAGCCTGAAGCAGCGAACTATCCTCCTTGAGCCTCAAACCCGCAGATATTGAATAATCGAGATCTCGAAAACTCTCGAAATAAGAATTTTTTTTTTTTCTGTATAAGATTGATAGACATCACATCAATGAATAGAACGAGCCGATACGGATCGCTGTACTTTCGTACGTTCGCTCTCCTCAGGGGCTAGAACTTTGGCAGCAACAAAGAACGTCAACATGAGTGAGAACAAGACTAATGGGAACATAGTTGAAGTGCCCTTAAAAACTAAGACAATCGTATAAGCTGATATAATTTCAATGGAATTCTCACTTCACGAAATCGACAAAATCGATATTAACTTTTGCCACCTTTAGATTGACTAGAGAAGCGTCGGTAGTTCTTTTATTTTATGTGATTTGTTTTCATTTGGTGGACGCTTACATTTGTGTTACATGAATGTATACTTACATTCTGATGTACCGCAGTTCTTTGGAATCAGCTCTTGTTATGTAAAGAGGGACTAGTGATGTGTAGTTGTTAAATTTAATTTCATTAATTTCCTCTCTCTAAAGACTTCGTTCGAGAATTGCAGACCAGTGATCTCCGTGGAAGGTCTATAAAATACAAACATATAGAACCATTGTGTAATAATTAGCAGCGAGTTTTTTTTCCTCTCTCTATTCCATTTTGAGCAGACAGATTATTCAGTTAAACATAGTGACGAAACAAATCAAAATAACTAAATCGTCAAAGGTCATCGGAACATCATCGCGGAACCGGATGGTTCGACAAACAAGGAAAATATTTCTGTTCAGGGACTGGGGCAAAACAAAAACCGTTCCCCTCCTCACATCGCTTGCAATCAGGCTGTTTTTCCATTAAAGTCACACAGCAGGGCGGCAAAGTGGGGCAAGCGACCATATTTTATGAAAGCTGGTGAATTGCCTGTTTCCACCGACGTCCCTCCCACCTCGCGCTATACGCCCATGGGCTGCATTCTACCCGCCCTATGTTCCCATTTCTAAGATAAATGAAAGAGGAAATTGGCGTAAAGAATCCCTGCCTTGAAAGAGGGAAAACGGAAAGAGGAAGGGGAAATAGGGATTCTTATTGACACACCAAATGATTTATTGTATGGTCAGTGAGGATATGCAAGGCTTTCCGAAACCGCTCTGATATATTCCTTATTGCTCGATCTTTCACACCTCCTAAGCTATTTAAAACCTCTTAGATAGTGCCTAATGGATCCGGACCGACACCGCTGTCTATAACAAAAATCTTACCGTGGTCATAAACAGAGAAAGACTTACGAGATTAAAAACAATGTGCTGTTTAAAAATAAAACCTAAAATAAAAAATAATAGGGCCATCATATTTAGTGAACAAAATGTAGAGGGTAGTGATTAAAAATATGATTGTGTAGGCAGGATCTTATTGGTGAGATTGAGGGGGAATGTGGGAGTACTAAATTGGAGCAATAAATTTACTGTTGAGAAGGAGGATGATACCAAGTATTCACTAGGTGACGGAAAGGTATTACCATTGACGATGGACACAACCCGGCCTAGAAATAGTTGCTTGAGGCCGGACTACTGAAGGTACTTCGCTAAAGTGTCTACGTGGGAGTAATGGGCTATCTTCAACTCACCATTACCACTGCACCGAAAGGGAGGAACACTTGTATATATAAGGGTGCTGCTATCCCTAATCGAGCTAGAAATGTTAGAGTCTAAGGGGAATATTGGGAAAAAGTGACTGTTACGGGAACACGTTACTTTGGGGTGTTACCCGGGTAGTGTTGGGGTTTCTGATGGAGGGCTTTCAAGACTGAACTGGAAGGAACAAGTTAGCAAAATCGCAAATGCTCTTAAAAGTATTAATATATTGGTCACTTACCGTGGCTGTAACTGGGAGTCTTGTCAGGCACTATCTCGAAACTCTGGATGACTATAGCTGAAACTTGTGTCTTTCTAACCATTACTCCAAATCAGCCCAAGTTGAAGACTCTGATTGTGTTACCTATTACTTTAAGAAGTCACTGAACGTGAGTACTCAAGGACATTACTATGTGTGATCCTATGGCGTTATGCACACCTAAACGCCTGAGTAAAGCAAGCTTGCTTCGTTACTTTTGCAAGAGGGAGTCAGGATAGTCTTGGAATGAAAGAAGAGTAACTTCAACAGGACAATGTAATTACTATAAAGTAGGAACCGGATAAGAGTAGCAAATGTGTCTGTGGTGCCGAATTACTCTTCATTTATGTCTGCGACTTCTATTATATTGGTATTACTTTTATTCGTGTTTATCTTCTTTGGTGTTGCGATTCTGATGGACGATGTTGAGTTGCTATGAGAAATTAATCTTCTGAAATGGAAATGTTACCAATCGGCTGAGGGCCGTTACTGTATATGACGACTTTAGACATACACTTTCACCCTGAGCACAATAAGCTACGTTACCTTAAAGAATGAGTTACTATTCAACAACTAACATGAAATGGGATAAGTTTACCTTACGAAGAATATACCTATAGACATGCGTGACTTAGGAATATAATGACTTATTCGATACTTTCTTATGGACTTGGTGTTCCAGCTTGGAAACTTTGGTTACTTTTGAACAGGCGTTACTACGCAACAAGAAAATGACATTTGAATAAGGAAACATCACTGTTTGTTACCAATCCTATTGTACCTGAGAGTGTCGAAAATAATATTGATATTGGACAGGTGCTCCCTACCAAATATTGTGAGTGTGTGACTTCTAAGAGTCAGAGAAAACAAGAAACAAACTGAAATATTACTATGCATAATGAAATATGATAGCAACGTGTCTACAGAATTATCCTTGTTTCAGGTCTATTAGTAATAAGTGTGATTACCTATAATCATTGACCAAAAAAAAAAGAAACTTAATCTTACTAAGGTTGAAGGACGATCTTGCAGGAGGCGGAAGGTCAGGCTTGTTACCGCTAATATTGTGGAGTAACGAAACACTGGGGGGATGGTCACAATGGTTGTCAGTCTGTATCTATTACCACTTGGACGGAAACTGAGCAGCATGGAGTTCGAGAGGCAATAAACACTTAGGTCTTTTAGAGTTTATTTCACTGGTTATGCGTTACTGTGGGGATCACACAGATGCTAGGATGTCTATACTGGGGACTTATAAACACTGCTGGGGTAACGAGACTACACAACAAGAACAATGCTAATGGTACAGAGAGCTGCAGGAGATGGCCGCTCGAGCTGAGGAGGCCAACCCCCCCTTGGAAGGAGGTCGGCCCTGGTTGGTTGTGGGGAAGTCCGCCATAGCAGAGATGTTGACTGTAGAGGTGCCCGGTTTGGTGGGACCCCATGGAATAGGCTGTTTTTCAGGGCATGGAGCTGATGGTGTTGCTCTAGGTCATCCGGGAGAGGGGGAAAAGCCCTTCTCCCGTCTACCATTTTATTACTAGATTCTGAGTAATCAAATAATGAAGCATGTGATTATGTACTTTCAAACCGTTGGAGAAATAAAATACATTAAATGTCTTATCAGCAAGAGATTTCACTTGTAATCTTCATCAGGTTTTACCTACGTTCTAAAACAACTACAGTGGAACCTCTTCATAGCGCATTTCGGTTAAACCTATCAACGATCTTGAAATCAGTGAATTTATTTCTTGTGTTAGCTTGATGAGTCTTTCAAACTTACTCACACAGCCACTGTATAGAGCTGAAGATTCCTAAAAGAATATTGAAGACGAATGTATGGTTCAAAAACTTTTATTTCGTGCGGGAGCCCGACAGAGGCAGAGGAAGTTGGGCATAAACTATATTATTCATGGCTATCATTACTTCCACGCCGTAAGTTTCTTTTGTAAGGTAACTGATAAATGATTTGATGATTTATTCCACTGCACGTATCTCACTATTACCGACGCCTACGGTTTGTTGTGGCTGTTTTTGTTTTTTTAACACTCTGGAGTAGGACGGGACCCACGTTGATAATTCATTTCTACGAATCGGACCTCGTGCCGAAACGTTTTCTTCAACCATTTGAATTACCCACATTATGTGCCTATTCAAATTGTATATAGTTACCTAATCAATAAATAGTACCTGACATATAATATACATCTTATAGGGTTCATACGAGTAGGTATATTTTGGTTTGAAGACAAGCGTGCGAAGTTGTTTAATTGGAAATGCGGACAGATTAGATGGTGTAACCGCTTGCTTTGTCTTTCTTATACGTTTAGATTAGGTACCCTTCTTTAAAAAGCAATAACATCAAGTTATTGACTGTTATAAATATCAATGCGTACATGAAGTGGATATAAATTGCAAAAAACTTTTGAAAAAAAAAATCCTGATTCAAAGTGAGGTGGTAAAAAACCAGATGATGGTTAATTTTAGGGTACCTTGATATCATACGGAGACACTTGTCACGTATTTGAATTATTTTTAGAGGCTGTAAAGTCTGAAAATAAATTATGAAATATCAGCCAGTGTCAGAGCTAGGAGGGTTCTCCTCACCATTACAAGTTTTTTTGTCCAGTCTCAACTAAGTACCTATATGAGCGCAGAACGTGGTAGAAATTGTTGGAATTATAAGAGTGAAGAAAATGCCTTGTTTGCGCAAGCGCAATGGATACCTGTGTTACAAGTGGGACGAAATATAGGTAGTTATTGAGTGTGTTCCAAGTCTTAAAACATATGAGCATGTGAATTATTTTGTCAAGAAAGCTCTGATAGGGATCGTACAGATGAATTCTTTGTGGAAGCCTAGCATTTCACCTTAAAATAGATAGTGAATACTGCTGAAAGGATTTCAGCTAGAATTGAAATATCCCTCGTACGAACAATATGATTTTCATGAATCACGGTTTGTTCTAGCGTTATTCACGTTGAGTTACTGAAACGAATATAGATTTATTCTGAACGAAAATTCTCACAAGTACACGCAACAAAAAATAATTCGCTCTCAGCTTTACCTAAATTGAACCTGATAAGTGACGCTGTAGCATGAACTCAAGCTGATACGCCATAATTAAACAATTTATATTATATATACCTTGCGTGTTGTGGGGTTTGTCGCGAAGGGAGTGTATGTATTGAAATGAATTAATGCAAAACAATTTGCTTGTGATTTCACTCATTTGTGACGAACTTGATACTTTTGTCGTGATAGGCCTTTCAGTAAGTGATTCTACCCTATGTAGGTAATGAATTACTTGCACAAAACTATTCGTATCATACATCCGATCATTTCTGTATTCTTCATCAAAACACGGTAATTTGAAGTATAATGTTTTTATGAACACCTATGAAAATGATAATAGGATATCGATATTCTAACAATGATACCCCTTTCGAATCAACTAACTAATTAAGAAACAAGATGGAATTAGCGTTTAGCATAATCTGCTTACAGTATTGTGATTTTTTATCAGAGTTTTATGGTAGTTTACTAAAATTTAATGAGTATTTAATTTGAAAATGAAGAAGGTATACATTAGGGAGGTGAAACACTGCCTAGTTGTGACGAGGATTAAGCGAAATGAGACTCTTGGGAAGGAATCACACGTACGATCTGTTCCCCAAAATAGGCATAGCACGCTCCCTCCTGAGTTGTGAGATCCGTACCCTCAGATATCCACTACCCCTGATCTTTATTCCGTCTGTTTCTTCCTCTCTCCTTCCTCGGATTTCAACTTGGTCAATGCATCCCAAAATTATTCCTACAATGTGATCAGGTGAGGGGGGTTTTGGAAGGTGAGTTGTAGTCGAACGGTCTGTTTATAGAAGTTTGAACGAATCATTCCAATAAAACTTGAAAAAAATAAATAGTACTAACAAAGAATAAATGGTACTTAAATGGAACAAATTTGACACAAATTATGAACTTATGGCAACCAGAACATAGAAAAAAGTGCTCAGTCATGCAGCATGACTATTAGAGCAAATTTTCAAAGAAATGTTGCGGATAAAATTAAATTAGGCACTTAAATTCTGATCATTGAGACCAACCATGCCCTGAATTAAACTGAGGGGACAGCCGTGTGACGAGATCGCAAAGAAAATTTTAGAACACGCAGCCGAACCCGAAAATTTTATCAATTATGAGCATTTATCACCTAAAAATAGATTTTTCTCACATATTATGAATCTTAGAGATCTGGGATTAGCCGCGATCGACTCAGCACTAAAAAAATAATTCGACTGTGACACCCCACATGCCATTTTGTCAAAAACCGATTTTTTAAAGCATTTTTTGGGCCATTAAATTGTAAATTTGTGCCTGTAATTTTGGATCACGAACCAAGCCAAGACGGATTTTTACAGGGAGTTATCGTCTAGATATACACCCTATTAATTTATATACATAGAACCTAGGATTGTGTCCAATGATGTATGAAGCGGATTTGTAGGGGGTCCCTGATCTTGCCTACCCCCTTTTAAATTTTCTAAACCATCTGAATAGCTCATTTTCCTCTGAAAATTCGCTAAAAGTCTGTCAATTCGGGTGTGGCATGCCTTTATAGATCATTTGAATATTTTGATTAATCTGGAGTGATAAACCATTTAATCGTTGAACATTTGATCGAAATCAGATGAAACTTCGACTTCATGATTGTTACAGGGATTGGAAATTGTCGCATGAGAATCAGCGAGTAATGATACATTCGTCATGAAACTCATATGGGGTAGTCGATAAATCTTAATCTCTCACCCACCCTTCGGATTTGAGTGAGATCAGACAAATGAGTCCATTAATAAATTTGGCTTGATGGGTTTTACTTTTGTGCATGGAGAGGGTAGAATATTGGATAGTGAGTAATGAAAATGATTGAGGATCATCTGCTGATTACACCGAATAATCCCAGATAACTTCATCGATAGTGAAGGAGAAATTTAAAAATTATTGATGCGCGAACCACGAGTGGAAATTTAGATTTTAGGGACTTTTTTATCACGAGGAACTTATAACTACCAAAGAAAGTAGGAACGATGGGATGAATGACTAAAATTCAGATTTGTACAAGCACAAACTGCCAGTGATTCGAAAGCGATGTAGTCCATTGGGGACTACCTACAATATAAACAGTTCATTCTCTGAAAATTTCATTGGAATCGATTGGATATCATAGGATTATTTCAGGCATGTTACTAGAATTCGAGGTTCGCGCATACGCAGCAGTTACTGATGATACGATCGTGATGAATTTTATGTGATGTAACAAAATTGCCATTCTTCAACTGTGTTTCGAAATTCAGCGAGATCGGACGATTAGGCTATGAGAAAATAACACTCGATGGATTTTGTGTTAACGCATGTGCAGTGGAACCTATACATTTCTGGGTGATGAAATTAATCGGGGACTATTCTCGCCCTAACTGGCTCATTTCCAGAGAATGTCTTTCAAATCGAATGGAAAATGTGGGCATTGTTTCTGATGTATAACTGGATGTATGCATACATGTTGGATTTCACTTCTGCGCCTACTCATCGCCCTTGTGTGCTACAAAGCTGCTAATCACATTCGGCGCAGAATAGCTTATTTTAATCGAGTCTTGAATTTGATTTCTCACTACTACCTCAACATATTATAAAATTTGAACATTTTTCTAAATACAAAGGCGAACATTTGAAAAAAAAAATTGCCTTTAAACTAGGTACTGTGGCTAAGCTTTGTTGCGCCATTTGAGTGATTTAATTCGATTCAGAATATCAAAAATGATAGGAAACAATACCACAAACTCTTCAAATACCAAAATGAGATGAATTGGACATACGAATTGACACATTCCACTTTTTTATGAGATGGAAAAATACGGGGTTAAGATTACTGTTAAAAGCCCTCGAAAACCTCTAGCTTTTTATTACTTAGATCCCTTATCACAAAACAAGACTTTCTTTTTAAATCCTATTTAATTGAGTGACTGAATGATCGATCGTGACTGATTGATATGAGTTGATGATTACTGTCAAAATTCAACTCTTGAGATTCATAGTTCATAGAAGAGATGAAAGCCCAGATACGTGAAACAACGGAATTTTAGTTAGGTTACAAAATTGTTTCTTTCTCAAATTTGCTCGCATTGGTTGAAGTCGAAAGTTTGGAAACCCACTTCGATTCAAAAAATGAAAGTTAAAGAAGAACTTTGTCTAATACCACGATAACAAAAAGTCACAATTTTAGATTTATTTCGACGGTTAGATCATCATCAGTAACAAACAATAGCTATGGTTCGATTCGTCCAAATGCTGTTATTGTCTATTACTGAACTAACCGTCTCGATGATGACATAACCTTCGAGATCAATCTAACATTCTGACTGTTCATTTTCGTGGAATTGGAAAACGTCGTTCTTTAACTTCCCTTTTTTAATTGAAATGATGTAAGCTTAGGAAACCTGCCGGTGACCTCTCATCCGTCTATTCTCACCAACTGGTTCAATACGCGATCATTTAAAATATCGGTGAGAAATTCGAGAATTATTATTCTCTCGGCGAATCTCCGGTTTCAACTTGACTTCGTAGTGGGTTTGTTTTCACAAATATGTGAGAAAAAAGATGTTGAGAAGGCTCAAAAAACAAGCAGTATAAATATTCTCCGCCCCCGAGGATTTTGAGAACGTTCGTTGCTTCGCAAGCTGTGGGATTATCGAGTTTCCTGAAGGTTGGTCGCAATGTACGGACAGTTGATCCATTTGATGTTTTGTTATTAGCCACCGTTCCACGAAATTTCTATTACGCTACCTAATAACCTTCTACATTATAAACCTGATGAGTTTTTGCTTTCAAAGCTTAGTATTCACTCGGATTTGTATAATTAGAGTATTAAACTAATGAATGTGATGATGAAAAATCTCAATAACCATACCTTCGCTGAAATTAATTAACAGAATCCCAGATATAAAGCTCTAATAAAAGGATATTTCCAACTAATTGAAAATGAATTTACCTCCACCGAAACAGGCTTGAACGTAGGTATAGCTTTGATTCGGAACACCGGGTGAATTTGATCCAAATTTAGTGGATATCATAATCAGTATCAAAACTGTAATGCCATTTCTAATACCCTAGGTTTTACTAGCAATATTGCTAGTACTAGATTCTGATAAAACATATGGCAGGATGCCCCAGTCGTGCAAGTGGCCATATCACCACATTGTTCACATTTCAATTTTTAAGAATTTTTCTCGCTGGTTTAGCAGGCGTGGATGCACTAAAATTTTTCATGTTTTAATTCATGTTAGATAAACTGTTTCCGAAATCGAATTTAGGGATTATACCAATTGTTCTACTTGATTCTGCCATTAATTGGAACAAATTTGACTACATTGGGAAACTCATAACCTCACAGTAGCTTTATTTGAAATTTGCTCTCATTTGTGTTTTCAGTCATTTGTATTACCGTATTTGTTTTACCTCTAGGCTACACGGGTGGGGTGTCTAACACCCCAACGCACATTCAGAACTCTTCCTTTCAAAGAATCCCGCCTTCTGCCTCCCCATGCCCAATGAAATTCCACTATTGTGTTTACTGTACCTAATGCCCATACTCACAAGTTAGTTTGTTCTGCAGATTTCGAAAGGATGGGTGTCAAAGTTGTTCTGCGGTGCCGAACACCCCTCGCTGGGGAGGAAACTCTGGCTTATAAAATAGGTCAACCACTCAATTCTCTGTAAAGGCATTAATGTAGTTTTTTTTATATTCTCTCTTTTGATAACAATGATTCCTAGTAATTAGTTGACTTTTCAAAATATTATATTCGCGATTTTTCTTCTAACGGGAACTACCTATGACTAAGTTGGATTAACTGAAGAAAAAAAATATATACATCAGTTTGGTTAGTCGAAGTTATGGTGAAATAAATCCATATATCGTTGGAACTCTTTTATTGTGTTTTTGTTAGACTCTTTAGGCTTTCTGGATTTATGGAAAATTTGTTAATTGACATATAGCTGGAAAAAAATGCTTAAGTGGAGAATTGGCTTATGGGATATTAGACAACTCCACCCGTCTATAAAAAGGTGCTAAAAACATCGGTGTAGTCCAGTGTTGTAGTCCATTAATTTGGCATTATACAAAATATATAGAGCCATTTTATAAATATAGTTGACATTATACTTCAAAATGTATTATTCTAAAAACCAGGTACTAGTTAATATTATTTACATATGTGATCTTAAATTTCGCTATTAATTTCTATTAAATAAAATTATGTATTCTAGGAAGAACTGATTTGTTACCTCTTAGGGCTCTATAATGGAGAGGTAAACACAATATTGGGGTAACTTCGTCGAAAATCCGTCGAGTAGCGGGGAATGCTGTAAATATCATATTAATGGGTTCCAGGAATCCATCTCCCAAATTACGATTCCAACACAATGTTGAGAGCTCGTTTTCGAGGAAGGGATTTGAACATACGTCACACAATCCATGATTATTTCTAATCCTGCATATCGTGATGATTTCTCATCGATTCGAAGTAATATCCGTGAACCATGTTTTTCGGGGTGAGGTTAACTTGAAATTTTTGTAAAATCATCCATTCTGTTATTTGGGTGTTTCAATATACGAAGAAATAATTTCTTGAAATAATACATATTCTACTAAATTGGTAGTGCGTTTTAGCAAGTTTTCGTGGGAAATAGCGCTATTAAAATCACTCCAAAACTTTAAAATGATAATTTTCCAAAATGTTCATTTTGAGGTATTCTGATACGATTCCTGGATGTTCACACTTTTTCACATTTATATAAATATATAGTCATACCAGACGATAGCTCTCGTAACTGTCCCCCTCCCCTTTCCCACACCCCCCTCTTTTCCCCCCCTCTAACTTTTTCTCATAATTTTTGAGATATCGAAGTGAAACTTGAAAAGCGTTATTGGAGTGGGTAGTACCTACCGAGTCTCAAGCAAATAAAACTCAGGAAAAAATCCGATAGTTTTTGGACTACCCAGAGGGGGGAAGTATTGGGTACGAAAAAAATTTCCGTTTTTTGCCGAGTGACACCTTATTGTAAAGATTTTGTTTGGAGCTGAACCAGATTGTGAAACCGGAATTACGATATCATACTTTGTTCCTGAATTAGAGCAGGTGAGCCATGAAAAAGTATAATTTTTTTTTTTTTCAAAAGATAGGTACTTGAGAAAAAAAGCACGTTCCTTGCTAAAAAGAACAAATTTCTTGACACATCCGAGTAACGTTTTTCGCAAGTTAGCCCTAGGCTAAAGCATGTTCCATGCTGAAATCTGCGTAGTTATTTGCCATCATATGATTGAGAGTTTACAATTTCATTGCACTCAAAGTGCTCGAATTTCAAAACAATTTAAAAATTTAGTGACGTTAATTCACGAAAATTCTTTCATACTATCATGGTGCATGTGTGTATTTTTTCTATTTCAGTCACCTGTTGTAGTTTTTAACAATATTTTGAGACAATTTTTTCGGGCAGTCTTTTAAATAAGCTGTAATTCAAAATCATTCTTTATGAAGTCATCTATATCGAAGTTGTTTTTTCTAAACTGATCAAAACAAAAAGAGAACCCATCTTTGAATTTGACCGTCATAAGCAATACACTTCCGTAAGAAATACACATGTGTTAAATTTTGATAGTGCTGGGAGGGCCCTCCACATGAATTTCTAAAAAATGTTCCGGGCTAAATTTCGATTAAAAGAATTTTGGAAAAGTTTAATTTTTGTACGTTTTGAAGCCATTTTAATAGCCTGATTTCCTTTGAAATTTTGCGAAAATAAACCCCACCCTTCTAACGAACTTCCGCTTTTTTCCGAGAAGAAATTCAAAGTGGAAAACGTGATTAATGGAAAAAATTAGTTATTTTTAAGAAAGTGGTGCGGAACCCAAAAACAGCAGAAATGTACTTACGTTCGAAATAAACCTTCTCATCTAACATGTATCCACTGTAGCATTGATTTCTCGAGCAATGCATTCTAGAATTTTTTCTGATATCCACTAGAACAATGGAGGCTCCAGTTTAGAAACAGTTGAAAACGTTTACACTTTTTCGTGAATTTTAATGCATTACAAAAAAAAATTGACCGATTAGGCAAAAAATAATCGAGGAAAGATACAAGAGTATGAAAAACAAATTTTTCAGGAGAAGCTTTTTTCTGAAAACGCCTTATTTCACTTAGGTCCCATGAACAACATTTGGCACTGGGTTCGTCTCTCAACATTCACAAAACCTTGGCGAACACCTAACCTGTTAGGCCCTAAACTTTCTCCTGTTCTGTGTATCTGTTGCTCCCGGTAATATTTTCGGTTGTTTACATGGTAACCGGTACTGTGTTTCAATTTATGTGTTTCCGGTGTAAAAATTCCATTCATGCATCGTGAACAAATGAGAGAAATTTTATAGATTATAAGTATTATATTTCTGTGGTACACCCTGTATATATATTTTTCTCTTTAATATTAAATATTTAATATCTAAACAATTACTAGAATTGCATCATCAACTGTTTTGTAATTATTATAAATTTGAAGAAAAACAATAGTAATAAATTTTATTACTATTTTTTTTTTCAAATTTATAATAATTACAAAACAGTCGATGATGCAATTATAGTAATTGTTTAGATACGTGAACTCTTGAAAACGAGTGCTTCGATCGAAATAAGTGACCCATATCTTATAGTATTGACCTGGGTGAAAACGAATTCGATTTTTTTAATACGATGCTTTACATTTTTTTTTTTTTTTTTTTAATTTCAGGAATGGTCACATGCTTACTCACCGGAATAAAAAGCCATACGAATGTCGAGCAGAGGGGTGTGGAAAGTCGTACTGCGACGCCAGATCGCTGAGACGACACACGGAAAACCACCACAGCGGGATGCAGATACCCAGCAGCACGACTTCATCCCCTTCAACCCCAGTGACGATCGTAAAGGAAGAAGAGTCGACTCAAAGTTGCATTCAGTACGCACCGCCTCCCACAGTGTCATCCACAGCAGCAGCGAGCACAGCCACTTCCGATCCCATCCCGTCCACACCCACTACCAAGACTCACCACGTCTCCCATTTACAGCAGTTGTTGGCCAGCGAGCCAGCCAATACAACTACTTCCTCCACCAGTACTTCTGTAAGCATATACGAATATTGAGTCTTTTATTATTCATAATTCATCGTATTGACATAGAAGGAGGTCTTGTTCCGAGACATACAAGGAGAGCAATCCCTAGATTATTACACCATTATTACAAGTGCTCGGTCTCAATGATGGCCAGTTTGAATTTTAAATCATCTGCTACTAGTATCTGCGAAAATCGAGTCTATTATGATTCATCTTACGTCGTATTGACATATAAGGGGCCAAGTTCCAAGACACACAAAGAGAGTGTTTTACTATATTAGTAACCCTTGATTATATCCAGGTTTTACACCTCCCTTATCAAAACTTCTCCGTCATAACGACGGACAATTCGAATTTTAACTTGGCCTATTTTGAAATGTTACTCCAAAAAACATCTCAATAGAAGGCCATGAACATTTTTTTCACTGCAACCGGAATGACGAGGCCACGCAATTCTTATTGAAACATGTGAAACGTGAAGTTAAGGCGTTAAGCGATTTTTAGGGCGGAGGTCCAATGGATTTTCCATTCCTTTTAATCTATAAGAAACGTAGGAATGGTTGATTACGCCAATATAAACAAGACTGCAACGCCATTTGAGGTATTACTACGACAACAGTAGAAAAGTTCCAGTCATGCGGCATGATCGAATGAGCTACTTTTTGTAAATTTTCTTTTTATGTTTATGAAAAACTGCTTAAAAATTTGAGGAATTCGGATGCAATCAAATCATCAGCTATCAAATGCATGGCCAAAATCCTTATTCTTAATAACAATCTGCTATTGAAACACGGATTTTAAACCTATTTTGCTGTTTTTATTGATTTTCTAGCATGTAATACTTACATTTCAGAACATTTTTCAGCATAATTTTGGGCATAAATTCTTCAATATTCCAGTTCATAGTTGATAAGAAACCTTACATTGAGTAATATTCTGCAGAAAATACTGATTTATTGATTTCAACCAACTTTAGTGATTTTTCAATACAATATTTGAAATTCGACCTATTGAATGAACTCAAAAAGTTCTCCCCAACGAATTCATCCTCTCTTTTGGGATGCTAAATGTTTTTCGTGAAAGAAAGGATTATTTTATCTCAATACTAAGAGAAAGAGGTGGGAGAGTGGGATGAAAGGAAGTGCCCCTTTAAAATGGTCACCAGTTTAAGTAAAAAACCCTCAAAAAATTAAAATATTCTGATTTTTTTGAAAATGTTTGTTTTTGAATGTTCAGGAACAAATTTTATGATATATATGTAAGCGTAAGTAATCGTTCTTTTCTATGAGTTGATTTGATATAAAACCAGAGTTTCGTAGGTACGTTGCATTTTCTTGGAAGCAGTAGCTTTGACGTTAACTACAAGATAAACTGACATAAAACTTCGAATTAATATCCAATTAAAAATAGCAATCCAATAATGAGGATGATGTTAAACAAACCGGCAAAGATCATCACTGCCGAAGATGCGTTATCCATACCGATCCTTCTATAAAGGAAATGTACAACAAAATGTACTACTCTCTGCACTCGAGCCAAACCAGAATATTAGAAAGAAACGATACCTTTTAGGTTCGCTGAATAGAATTCGGCAGCAGATTTTGATGTAGCCAAATCATTCCGATACATAGTTCCAGTTATGAAGCAGTTTCTTGAATTATTTATCGTATTCTATCTTGTCAAATGTTTTCAGCCATCAGTATTTCGAGTGCGAAAAATTGTTAGCTGCCAATTTTATTGAGAAAAAAATCGTTTAAAATACGAGTAATAACCAGCAGTTCAAGAAAGAATAAGGATTTTTTTCTTTTTTCCACTTTTTATAAACAAATTTTGGCAAATATTATGAAATTCAAATACTCGTACTATTTTCAGCGTAATTTTTTGAGTAGTTTTTCAATGTTCTAAATCATTGTTGATAACATATTTCGATTGAAATTCTGTTGAAAAACCTAATGTTAACGATTTTTTTACATTTTTAGTTATTTTTTCAGCTCATTTTCCGGAATTTGATCTATTGCAATGCTTGTTCTTTTTTTTTTTTTTTTTTTTGGCGCTAGAACGAAATTTTTATCTCAATCCCAAGGGTAGTTATCGTCTAGATTGGATATATAAATATATATGTAAATATAATTAAACGTATAGCATTCTAAAAGAAAGGTTTATTTGGTTAGGCAGAACTTTTTAAGTACAATAAATTAGTAAACAAATTTAAATTGTGCTTAAAAAATAACTAAAATTGGCGTAAAACTATTAAGAATGTCAAATTTCTATTCTTTCATAACTCCTCAAGTTGATATGGAGAACACAAAATTATGCTGAAAAATTTACTCACATTTATATAAAATTCGGAAAAAAGCTGTCCTTACACATTAAGCGCTCAAAGTTTGAAACATTTCAACATAAATATTATAAAACGATTATTTACGAAAATTCGTTTAGAGGAACATGCTGCATGACTGCACCTTTTTTTCGAATTTTATTTCATTGTGATCCTTAGTTTTGAGACGGTATTTCACCATCGTAAATGGCTCAAACCAAGAGGTGAAACTGGTTAGATCTCACAATTAAAACTCATAGACCTTATAGATTTTCGCCATACGTAAACATAAATAAATATATATATATACTCGTATATATATATATGATTTGTTTCGTTTTTGACCGTTGGAGCAATATGTATGTATATAGGTTCTTGAGGATCGGTCGGTTGAATCACAAATGCATTGATTTGGTGACGTTTCACAAATTTTTAATTCCTACTTTCAAGCCCTGCAACAAGAAGATAAGAATTACAAGGTATACTATAGGTGTTTTTTATAATTATTTGTGTGTGGTAATTCTATTCTAGGTGTGGTAATGACTGGTTACATTGATATATACTAAGTTCAACATTTTAACATTCTAGCTATGATCATAAAATTGTATAGGTATGAATTTACTTACAGTAGGCTGAAAAGCGTCGGACAGTTGAGGGAGTTCTACCTCCTTCAAGCACTGTTTATACACTGAAGGTGTGGAACAGGCAGGTAGTAGGTAACCCTTCAAGGGATTACTTGTACTAGTTCATTCTTGTGAAAAAGAGTGGTGGAAGCTTAACGGTTTCGGTCACAAATGTGAATTTTTAATAATAGGAATGACGGTAGGTATAGCTATGAAGAAAGCCGAAGAGGTTGTTAATGGTGGTTTGGTCTATGGTTATGGTTCATTATTATATTGGCGTCAGGTTTTGCGTGTCAGTTCTTTTATTTAATGCATCATGTTTATTTCTTTCGATGTGAATACTCTCTTTCATATTGAGCTCGTGGGAATTGGTTGCATAACATAAAATTTCAGTCTTTTCAAATTGTATTTCATGATTGGTGTTCCTAAAATGCGTCATTAGAGCTGTTGAGTCTGGTTTTTCGGGATATTTGATTAAAATGTCGCAACTATACTTATTTTGGTAGGTTCTATTTTTGAAATATTGCTCGGATTGTCCAGAATAGGCTTTTCCGCAGTCTGGTTGGCATGGAATTCTGTAAATCAGATTGGAGCGTAAATCTTTCGAATCTTTGTCTTTAGTATTAGTAAAAGATTTTTTGATATATATATATATATATATATATATATATATATATATATATATATATATATATATATGGAGAGAGAGAGAGAGAGAGAGAGAGAGAGAGAGAGAGAGAGAGAGAGAGAGAGAGAGAGAAATCCGTTTTGAGGCATTCTGAAATAAAATTAATCTTATCTTATTTACAACATTTACGTTAATATGTGGTATATATAGATGAATTATTCCTATGATGACCAACTCAACCTGAATATATCAGTAAGTAGAAAAATCTCGTGGTTTTGAGGCTTAGTACAGCCGATGTAGTGCCTAAAGGATTGTAATCACCGCATTGCTATGAATCTATGTGGGAGAGCATGGACGAGCCCACTGAAGTAAGGGATGAACAATACACCAAGCTGTTCCCAGCAGCGTAGTTGAAGGTGGGCTAATATCGTCCTCGAGTAAACCACTTTCTAAACCAAGGAGCCATATCGGCTATCCTAATCTGGAAACCAGGTGATTCCGGTCTGATACATAAATTTCGAACTTGTATCGTTATAGAATCCCCCAGGGTAAGACTCGCCAACTACCCTCAACTGGAAGGAGGGTGCATACCTTGAATATAAATGCAGTAATACCAACCCACAAGTTGATAAGCGATTTGAAACACTGAACTAGGTACTTCGTGTAAACTGCCCTATTTCCTAAAGTATCATGAACTTGACTGCCCATAAAAACAAATAAACAATCCGATTTAACCAATAGATCATATCAACTAGGAAATCACCTTATAGACCATGATTTTATCATCGTAAACAATTCAACGCCACACACTGTCATGTTATCAAGTTTTGGCTATAGTATAATGAAATGTCTTCCCTATAAATATAAGTCCTTCTGTGCATCTACTACAATGCATGGTATTGTGCATGGTATTTTAGCTAAGAAAACTAGATGGTGTAAAATACATAGGGTGAACAAACTTAGGATTATACAAACTTCATGGTTCGATTTTACAACTAATTTAATATAAAAGTTCCCTATAGAATTTGTTCTAACTAATTATTTGTTTTCGAATAATTAAATGTTCCGGAATTTCGTACTGTTTTCAAATCTTGACATTAAGGCCAAACTCACTCAGATTCATCGAAGCGTTGAATTTCCTATCTCTCTGATACCAAATATTTTTGAGCAGAGTAAATAAGTAACAAATGTGGCTGGAATTATTCAAACTTCTTTTATTGGCCCAAGACGGAGCAGTCAATTTCACTTTTACTCTGTTGATAATTGTAAACAATTGGCAATAATGTTTTAATGTTAAATATCGTTTTCCGTTGAAATCAAGGATTTTCCTGAAAAATCCCCTGTATGAATCTATGGTTTTGGGGTCAGTTTTCACGCATTTTTCCACGCTGAATTGAATGGTAACACTTGCATATCACTCAAACTTCGGATATAGCTGTGATATACCCGAGTACTTCAACACACAAATTCTCAGATCATTTGTTATGCTCAACTTTATGAGTTTTAGACATAAATCTAATCAGTAAACACATTTGAAACAGAACTGGAGAGATCTGCTAGTGGTATCATTCGATTCAGCGTGGAAAAATAGTAGGAACCGACACCAAACTCGTGTGTTCATAAAGGGTCATTTTAAGGGAAACCCTCGATTTCATTAAATAAACTGTGTAACTACCAACCAACCTAAGCTACATTGTGTTTAACATTACAACATGCTTTCCCCCCCTTATTATCAAAGTACCTAACAGTGAATTTGACTAAACTGTTGGAAAGCTGAAATTCGGACAAAATTTTTCCCGTGAAGTATCTCTAAAAAATATGTATTATGTAAAAAGTTCTGTGTACTTAGAGAGAAAACAAAAACATATTGGTAAGTAATGCATACATTACAGGGGCGTCCCTATTAATGGATTTTATATCAAAATAAAAAATAAAAAAACAGAAGTATCATGATTTTTCGGAATCTCTATCCGCCCACCCAACACACCATTTCACCCATTCACCAACGGTAAATTGGAAATTTCCGAGGTTGCATAACTGGACTATAATTTGGATCAAACAAACAATAAAGTTCCAGTCATACAGCATGATCGTATGAGCGACTTTTCGTAAATGATCGTATTGTATAATTATGAATTGTTTTGTAATTTTAGATTTTTGATTGCAAGGAAATTTTTCACTATTACTTTTATGTCAAAAAACGTATTCTAAATTATGATCTTCTGTTCTAATAGAGGTTTTAAATTTTCAGTTTATTTTTTCAGTGTTTAAAAAATTTTAAGCAAATTTTAGTGATTTCTGAGTAAATTTTTCAGCGTCATTTTGTTCATAATAGAGTTAATAAACTTTATTTGAGCTTTTAAATTTTATATATATATATATATATATATATATATATATATATATATATATATATATATATATATATATATCAGTTAGGGGATATTTTGTTTTAGTAATACGAAGTGAAGTGTTTATTCAATAGAACCTACGTATGAAACGTCTAGAGTTTCAGTGGGTCCCTTCAAATTTCCGTGAGCCGGGAGGGGGCTACTGTCGGATGGATTCTAAAATGGAGTGTACGCTTTCCCGTGTGGTCGTCAGTAATATTCTATTTGCAGAGGTTGATTCGCTCCATCAATTTCAAGTACTGTTGACACGATACGGGGGGGCCCAAAAGCGCCTTTTTTGTCCCATGACGGGAATGTTTGAGAGGGAACCTAGGTGCGCCAATGTGAATTTACATTGAATGCGTAGAGAAAAAGTTTGAACAAGGATGGCTCCCAGACAGGCAAGCAAGGCACAGGGGACGTGATCAAGGTCCCCCAAATTCCCGACAGCCCGATAATAGCCAGCCAAGACAAACGAAAAAAACTCTACGAAGAAATAGCAAGATTCCGAAGTGGAATGAAGTTACACTAAAAACAAAGCAATGGGACCCAGAAAAGACAACCCCATGGTTTGACGGTGTAAGGTCACCGTATTAGTTGGTGGGGAATATTTAACCCGGGACGGGGGTACATGAAAAGTGTACAAAATTAAAGTATTTACAAATGGTATAACGCCTGGATTCGGCGTCAACAGTACTTGACTGTTAATTGATGGAGCGAATCAACCTCATATTATTGCAAATAGAATATTACTGACGACCACACGGGAGGGCCACTAGCGTACTAGTATCCGTCCATTTTAGACTATCCATCCGACAGTAGCCCCCTCCCGGCTCACGGATATAAAAGGCGCCCTTGTGAAGGGACCCACTGACTTAAGCTCTAGACGTTTCATACGTAGGTTCTATTGAATAAACACTTCAAAATACTGGGAAATATTTCAGACAAATAAGAGTGTCAGTGTTAAGATTACAATTGATAATTGACCATTATTGGTTATTTTTCAAGTAAATCCTTCACTATGAAGTAATTTTACGAGATTTATCCTCTTAATGAGAGAAAATTTCTAAATCATTGAATTTCGGTCGTTTATTTAGTAGAACGTTTACGTCCTTTAATTAAGTTTCAACGCTTACCTTTGTTTCCAGTCCGGAAACTTACTTGCGTAGGTGGATGTCAGGATTTCGTATTGTTGCATCATCATGTTTTTGTTTCTTGCTTGATTAGTTCGGTTGGTTAAATGTTGTGAGCGTGAAAGTAACTCTATCCCACTTCTGATATCGATGATGAATAATAATCAGAGAGTAGGGGATAATTTAAAGAAGACAACTGTTTTAGTAATACGAAGTGAAGTGTTTATTCAATAGAACCTACGTATGAAACGTCTAGAGCTTAAGTCAGTGGGTCCCTTCAAAAGGCCGCCTTTTATATCCGTGAGCCGGGAGGGGGCTACTGTCGGATGGATAGTCTAAAATGGACGGATACTAGTACGCTAGTGGCCCTCCCGTGTGGTCGTCAGTAATATTCTATTTGCAATAATATGAGGTTGATTCGCTCCATCAATTAACAGTCAAGTACTGTTGACGCTCCACGATATATATATATATATATATATATATATATATATATATATATATGAAAACTGTGAAATTCTATAATATACAAAGTGCCAATACCTACATTCTGGAAACAAAACAAACTGGGTACATAGACAAGAAATGTCACATTCTTGAATTGGAATTGGAATTTTCATTTTCATGTCCATGCGATCCCTTTCCAATCCATAATCTACTATTTAGACACTCTCCTAAATTATCGAATAACATGGCTTTCCTGGCAGATTTCTTCTCCGATTCACACCATGGCCAAGCCTATTTATAAAATGTTGAAACATTTTCGGAAGGTGTCAAAACCTATTAGGAAAACGTCTAATCTTTTTTTTTTTTTTTTTTTTTTTTGTTTTACGAAAATCCGCTAAAATATACATACATTTCATAACAATGGTAATTAGTGTCATTTAAAAACTATAAACAATCGTGAAAATCCAAAAATTTATTTTTGGAGCTGAATGTTATTGAGAAACTTTTTCAAACCAAGAAACGTATAGATAGTTAGCGATCACATTGCATACAAAGTGTTCAAATTGGTAATTAATTCAACATAAATGTAATACGAAAAACAAAACAATTTGTTCATACGATCATGCTGCATGATTGGAACTTTTTTCTTATCACAGTTTGCGGATCAGTTTTGGTTCCCTGCCCATGCCAATTCCAGCTTTATTCCGATTTTGATGAAATATTTAAGGATTATGACGGTTAGTCTCTTAGCTTAATTTTTACAGCTTCCAACAGAGGTTGATAAGGTTTTCAAGAAATGTACGGGTTAGCATGCAAATGGCCCCCTCAGTTTAATAGTTCATCAATCAATACTTCACTCTGCGCAGCGCAAACGTTAAGTCCATCAAACATCAGATGGCCGAATAGGCCAAAAGATGAATAACCCGATCTAGTTCATATTCTGAGGGTTGTTGGGAAACGACGGTTTGATTACCCTACTAAGGTTCTATCACAATCGTGTCATTAATAACTGCTGCTGCTGCTAAATAAGTTGTAACAAACATGACTTCTACAGATGCTGTAGATGGTCTCCAATGGACTTTTTTTCTTTGTAATTTCAAACATGCGGTTTCAACGGAAGCGTAAGTTTAAAGAACAAATAAATATTCTACGGGGTTCACATTTTACGTTCCATTTTATATTCCACCCAACCGACCCAACCATAGGAACCCACCATGGAATCTCCTGAAGTTTTCTAAAACATTTCAATGATCTATGCAATCATGTTATGGAGATGATTGGTGTCACTCCCGATCGGGCAGACGTAATGGTCAATTCCACGTATCTTATATTAATCTATTAGAAGATCATGCCGATAGCTTACCGAAAAGGAGCAATCTGGATGGTACTGGAAGATGGGAAGTGGCCTAAAAACTGTATAAAGAAAGCTGAATGGCGTCATTGAGGAACGACTACGACCTCACCCCGCGGCCGCCTGAGGGGGAACCTCAGTGCCATCCACCTATAGCCGCAATTTATTTTCTTTCTATCGGATTTTTGTCCAAATCATTTGACTACCATCTGGGAGCTTACCCGCACAACCCCCTATATTGAAAGGGTTCTTCATAATTACATAAATGATAGGGTTCGGTTAATCTTGCATACTGCACCTTTTCATGCAAAAACATTATGGTAATAATGCGAGCATTACAGAGACGTACCTACGAATGGGTCGTACATGATTCTGCGAATGAAATACATGACATAGCGGATAGATCGTGATTTTACTGGACATGAATATGTTACAAGCAGAACTGTTTTTACAAATTGGTTGAAAACATCACGATGTATCGGTAGTCCTCCCTCTCCAACACTATGAAATTTAATTACTGAGAATCGTTTCTCAGAAACATCTAATTCTTCGAACAGTCTAGTGAAATAATCGAACAAAACAAGAATCATCAAAATCGATTGAGAATCGCGTAAATAGTAGGTACCATCACGTGTCATCACAAAAAAATGCAAAGATATCCCATAAGTTTAGCACGTCTAAACCAAAACATTAAAAAAATTGTAATTATAATTATAGATAATGATATACATAATAAATAAATGAAATAAAATAATTAAATTTGAAAAATGACAGAAACGAAAATATTATTATTTACCAGAATGACCTTCTCCTTTTTCACTCACCGACATGGAATCTGCAACTTCCCAGGTTAAATTAACCCATGCCATATACTAAAGTTGGTTCGCAGTTCTACTACTACTTTACTCTGTGCCTCCACGACTTACGGGAGCTAATGGACTCGGACGGGAGAGTTATTAGATGGGAGTAATTCGAAGAGCTGCTGCAGCTACAGGAAATGGAAGGACTGAACTTAGGAACCTAATTAAAAAAACAATATTTCAACTTTTAAAAATTAAATGAAAGTAAAGTTAGCACACCAATTACTGAGCAGAAGTGTGGCTGATGCCATAAAATATTGTAAGGTAAAGCAGATTTCGGGCTTTGAGGAGTATGAGAGTACCTGCAGCTGATTTCATCAAAATCTTCAAGGATTTACTTGACGTTTCAAACTATAGAAGCATCAAAGAAAACGATTTAAAACAAGCCATCAACGATACTAATGAAGATGAAATTTTTTGCACTTGATAAGGTTGAAAATTACATCAGATCATTTAAAGAAGAGAGTGGGAAACAGGTTCTGAAGGAATCCCAAAAAACTGGTTTCATTGATATCCTGAATTCGATCAGCAGTAGGAGGGCTTTAGATTGGTAAAACATGAGAAAGTTTTAAAAAGTTCTAGTCATGCAGCATGATCGTATGAGCACATATTCAAACAAAAAATCTTAAAATCTGCTCAAATCTTCATTTAAATAGCCAGTAATTCCCATTTTTCCAAAGGATGTAAGTTCAAGTTAGAAAAGAAAAATAAGGGAATTAGTACTATTAGCTCGTAGTACTATAATCTGTAAATGGTAACTTTGTTGTGATGACATTTTTCTCAATTTTTATCGGAGATTTGAATTCAGCGCCATTAAAAACCCTTGACTGCAGATTTTCAACTCAAAACTCTACTGAGGTTTTGATAAAATGGCGATAGATAGGAAATCAATAGATAGACGGCGTTGAGGTTCCCACCGGGTGCAAGGTGAGGAAATTCCCCTATGACGTCATTCAGCTTTCATTACATCGCTATTTTGGCCAATGTCAACAACCAGATACCCTCCATTTTGGACCTTTACGCAAATCTCTTGGCATGCTGTTTGAGCTGATGGAATAAAATAAAATGGGTGAAATTAATCATTATTGATTTTGGATTTATTGGCAAATATTAATATAAAATACATGCGGAGTGGTTGTGATATATCAGTTTACTCACATTTTTTACATGATCAACCAGAGTTATACAATGATCTATGTTTTGGGTACAGGGGTACCAATAACATAAAGCTGGTTAATGCGGCCAACCATCATGGGGTACGCAGTTTTACAGGGAGGGTGGAGATGGAAGTGATAAGGGGGAGAGGGGTAGCAGTTGTGTTTTTGCACATGAGCAGCTGCAGACATTTCTCCAAAGCCATTGTAATATATAATCGACCACCTGGAGTTGTCCAATTAAATTAAACTTTTAAAAGGATAAACTCTTATGTATCGCAAGAAGTTTAATAAATGTAATAAAAGAAGCAAATGTTAATCATAAACATCCAGATTAAATCAGATCTCACACTACATACATAAAACACTAACATACACTCACTCTTTCTACGTCAAATGATGTTTGATGTATGATAAATGCATCAAGTAATTACATTCTTGCCAGGTATGCAAATATATCTATCATATAGATGGACACTGTGTAGTTAATATAAATCACAATCACCAGTAAAATAATCGATGCCTTAACCAAACGTTACGGTTCCATAACAACCAAGAATTGCTGACATAGGATTCCAATGTCGTGTTGAAGTTGATTATATCCTAGGTAAATTGTCCTACGTTTTTTCTTTTCCAATTCTCTAAAATTGTCAGGAGGATTTGGGTTAGTTGGAAGGAAGAGTATTCAATCTATCCTCCAGTTCTAACCATTGATGTAGAATCCTCAAATGTACATTGTACATAGTGACTGATAATCTAATCTAATGAATCTTTAAATCTACAAAGCGTTTGTCAACAATCAGGACAGCGTACTTTTTGTATTTCATACTTGGAACATCAAAGAATTTTTCCTTGATCCCCTGGTTAATCTATCTGAGAATTCATAAGTATTAAAATTAGATCCTCTGAACTGTACTGCCGTACTTTAGATTTAGAAAAATAATTAAAAAATTTTATGTTAATGGTGGATGGTGCCTGTACATCATACATCAATAACTTCATTCCCCTCAGAAACGCAATTTAATTGTGCCCTACAAATATCCATCACCTTCGTCTTGATAAGATTTACGTTTTCCTTCCCCTATAAACAGTTGTGAAGAACGAGATTGTTTCTGTTGTCCATGAACCTGTTCTATCTAATTTGTTTTTCGAGTAAAGCTTGGTCCGTAACAAAAGTTCATTATTGAAAATAACAAACCAAAATTGGGAAATCCCTCTCAGGAGCACCTTCTTTGCATAAGCACATGGATAATGTTTTGAGATGGGTATTATTACTTGATGGAACATTCAGCTATGTACCTACGCAATTCTCGTTAAGACTCGCGTGACCCTTGATATTCTCCCTGCTGGCATTAGTGAGACGTGCCGAAGCTAAACCGATTAAAGGTCTTGTTGGGGAAAGGGGTTTAATGAGGTTCTCGAGCTCCGTAAGGACGAGCGGTGGTTAGGAAACAAATGTTTGTTTTGCGTTAGTTCGAGTGGTACTACATCACCGTGATGTCTTCATAAATTGGTGAATCCCAAAATCAGATATTTTGAGTTCGGAACAAACTGTTGATGAGAATGATCTTCCACACCGTTTCTGGGTGAATCTGTAACATCACCAATATACGGTATAGGTACATATGGTTTCTTAAATACTTCTTAGAGTGATCGCGAATAAGAATACTTTATTTCCTAACAAAGTGCGTTAAGAAAATCTGTTGCGGATACATCTTAATATCCTCATGTTTTTCTCGAATAGGAAATTAGTTTGTTGGAGTTACGGATAAGGTGAATTCAAAAGAGTTAGTCGAAGGAGGATCGTAATCGTGGTAAGTGATGGCGGGTGGTTATGTACGGTGGGAAAGTTACCGAATGAAAGCTGTGTTCCATCTCTGCCTCATTCCATCAACGTTCCGTTTCTTACCACCCCCCTCAATACCGTATATCCCTCAACGCTTCAGAGAGGCTAATAATAAACGAGAAGTTGAAAGAAATGTGACATAGATTGAACGCACTGTTGTAGGGCGAATCCTTGAAAACATAGCAGACGCGTTGCAGACGATATGGTCTTATTTATTTCTCAGAATCATTGGCCGGAATTCTTCGCTCCAGCAATCTCTGCCACATCCCATTAACGGCTCCGCTTCATTCTCTCGCTTATTTCTAAATTCAAAAGATTGATTTCATGAACTAACCACCGGGGTACTACCTGCCATCTGGAATATAAAATGTCTCTCGGAACAATACATCGTGTCTTAGCGTGTACCACGTGTGACTGTATTCTGTAACTTTTTACCAATTCACAGCACACTTAAATGACACACAAAGGGAGCATTGAGACTTCAGAGGAACTGAATTACCAATAATGACGTAGTACATTCATGAATAAAAAAGGTTATATAGGTATATATTTATATGTATATATATATATACCTACCTATGAAAATATTGACTACTTCCATTAACATGGAAAGGTGAACAAAATAACAGGTTGTTTGTGCTTCACAAATCATCCGGCAACTGATTAATGCTCGTCTCAAGATATCCAACTTCCCTAATAATCAGAAACATTGACAATATCCACATTACGGTATTCACGTGAAACAAAAGCGTTATGTTGTTTATTTCCTGTTGATGTGATTAGGTTGAGACACAAATAATTTTTTCCATCGTTCTACGGCGCATATCTTTGAAACATTTTCCTTATTCTTGACCCTATGGGAAAATTTTATACAACTTTGTCTCGGAAAATTCCAGGTGTTCAATTGATTTTCCAGTCGAACACATCTGTGTGAAACGCAGAGTGTTTCGACAATTTGTTTCAGGTGGAAAAAAGTCAATAGGAGCGTTTTTGGAAAAAAATAACCTCTTCAGTATTTTGGGTGGTAGATAAAGATCTGAAACATATAATTTATACATGGATTAATCCTCTGCGGTTAACTGTATCTCCAAATTTGAACGCATCAAACAGAAAACTAATGTGCAGAACCCTTGAAGACATTATTCGTCTGATATTATATATATATATATATATATATATATATATATATATATATATATATATATATATATATATATTTTGGCTACTAGTTTTTAATTAATTTATCTCTTCTCACCTGGAAATGGATATTGAAAACTAGTAGTATAAAACTGACGGTTCAGAAAAGTATGAGTAACGGTTTGTCAAGTCTCGAAACGAGAATTCTTTAGAAACTGCTGCTAGAAAACTTGAAATAATACTGCAAACTAGAATTCTCTACAGGATTTAATGCTGACTTTGAATTTTCAACCCGTTTATTCCGCAAACCTCTACCTAATATTGATTTTTCCGATTTTGGGAAGCAATTTGCATGATTCAATGCATTGAGAAATACGGTCATTTACACCTTACTAGTTCCTAAATAAATCTTTAAATTGGTGGATTAGTGGTTTTTCATAAAATAAATGCAAAGGTGTAAAATCAGTATTCTTTGTAGCTAACTCCAACAATGAAATCGTAACGCCTCAAAATGATTATTTTATTCTACCTAATCCTCTCATTTCTATTAGTTTCTACTATTGGATATGTTATTAAAACCGCGATACTCATCACTATCGATTTTCATGGTTTCGTACTTTTTTCCACAGAAATCCTCAGGATCAAAATACTGTGCGACGTCGCAAGTATTGATGCTTATTGTAATGATCGCAATATTCACTTTACTGCCGCGAATATATTTGATGTTTTAGGATTGGTTGCTCGTGTTTTCGGCCACGTCCTGCATGATTCTCTGTATAGGATTTGAGGATGACTGGGGCTGATTGATATGAAATGATATCTCTGATGATGATAACTCTGTTCAGCAAATTTTAAATGATGAGAGTAATTAAAATTGCACTCTGTTATTTGAAAAAGAGGTCCACTTCCAATACCATTCCACACATCATTGGTGATCTAATTGGTTTTGTTGATATTTCGAAAAGGCCTGCATGTTTGTATGTCTCATTTGTGAGTCATCCGACACTAAATTGTGTAGCGCCATATTTAGAATTAGATAACTACATTATTTATCATATACCTACGTTTATGTACATGAAGTCATGAACTTTCCATCACAGTCGCATTTATAGATTCAGGAGTTGTGTCAGATAACAGTTTGATCCTTGGTGATGGAATACGTTTGTTAGCTACGCTATTGTTCATATTAGGGAACAAATATCAGCTTCCTGCTGGTGTCATGTGCTCGGGAATGGAAATCCAGCGGACGTTTTATCTAGTGGTACAACTCCTGAAAAGCTTTTAGTACGTTCAGTTTGAATCTGTTGTAGAAGTTGGAAGAGAAGCGTTGGCCTTCATTAATCGGAGTAACTTCATACAACGTAGCGAACGTTAATTTGAAGATTTCAGTTTGTGTTGCAACAACTAATACCAATATTCTGACTTCCATCACTCAACGAAGTATACACTGTATTACGAATTGCAGCGTGTAGCTGCTCAAGTCTTCCGCACGTGTCCCCAGAAAAAGTTAATGTACGCAATTTATAAAACAGTTCCAGTCACGCAACATGGTCATTATTACCGAATGTTCGTAAATTATTGTGTAAAATATGTTACATAGTTTTTTACTATACTTTTTTACTTCGTTTATTGGCCATAAACCTCAAATTACTTGTAGGGTAATAGACAAATTCACCCTAATTTCACCAGAAATTATGTCGCGTTGATAATTTAAGGTCCCAAAATACCTTGTGCCGATAAAATTTGGTATTTTCCAGGATACTCGATACAAAGCCGTAGGTAATTTGGCAAGGACCTGAACCGGCATTGTACTTATTCGCCAAATATAGCGGCGAAATGGAGAAAATAGCTAAAATTTTCCCATTTTTCTGTAAAATTCCTTAGTTTCCATCGGTTTTCCGGGGTCAAATTCATAGTTCTGAATTGTCTGAACTGTGATTGGATTGTTTAATCATAATAGCATGTTTCTAGTACGATTCTTAACCAGGCGACAGCATTTTCGGTGAAATTTTCGATTTTTACTTATCTTCAAGCAGTGCCCTCCGCCAGTTTACCGGATAACTAGTGGACGGAGCGTAAAATAAATAGGTTCATCGTGTTCAGCGCATGCGAAAACCCATAAATAGACCTAAAAAAATTGAAATCCGTCCTTCAAATCATCACGTCGGCCCCAATTTAGAGGTTGGTTTACGATAGCAGTCGATAACTGGCAAAAATCGACCCAGGTAAAGTGGTTAGGATTAATATTTTTTGGTAAAAATTTAGGAGAGTCATTCTGACATACCGAGGAAGCAAAAACGCAATGGGGACCAAAAATCCCAGAACTTTTTTTTTTTTTTGAACCACCCTAATGTTACATAGTTTTGGTATTGAAGAGCTCGGAGCGCAAAATAATTGTTGGCCGTTGATTTCATGGCATGTATTTTAAATTATAATCCGGTATTCAAAAAGATTTTGGATTTTCAGCGTTTTTGTAGTTTTTATCAAATCTTTTGGCACATAAAAATCTAAGTACATTTTACAGCATAATAAAGAATATACATTTTTTTAATATTCCAGTTTACAGTTGATAAACTTCATTTAAGTAGAATTCGGCTGAAATATAATGTTAACCATTTTTAGTGTGTTTTCTTTTTTCTTTTTTTCCTTAGGACATTTTTTGAAATTAGACGGACTTATTCAGATCAATAAATACTGCCCAACGAACTCTTCCTTTCGTTTAGAATACTTTATCTTTTGAAGCAAAAAAAAAACGGATTTTTTTTTTTTTTTTTTTTTTTTCGAAACGGATTCCCATGGAGAAAAATTTGAAAAGATTTAATTTTTAAATTTGTAGACCCATTGCGTTTGCTTCAGTTTCCCCAAAAATTATTTAAATTTTATGTAGTGTTCGTGAACAAATATAGAACATAAAACCTTCTGTTCACTAAAGTGGGTTAAGAATACTTACTACATATTTTATATGTACTTGTGTGCCCAGTTCTCGTAAATCGTTCTAAATTTAAAAAAAGGTATTCCGTTAAAATTCACAGGAGTTACTTCGTTCAGAGGTGAAAACAGTACCCTATGCTCCATATACTCCTGGAAATACGTAAAATGCAGTTTTTTTCTATTTGATGACGATTGCTATCTTGGTTGAATACTCCATAAATTCACTTAAATTGATATGAATTCTACCATTCTACTATCATCATTTATTAAATTCTTTATCATACATCTCTGATAGTTTCATTCTTTTGGAGTGTATAGTTTCAATTGATGCAGAGATAATGGTGTATCAAAAGTTTCATGGACGACGTAGAATAGTTGTATATTCTACGGTAAGATGTCAGTCAGGGGGTAAGTGCTAAAGGATAAACCCAAGACAAGACAAAAAGCATGTTTAGCTATTTTGTTCATTGAGTTTAACAAATTAGTAACATTTACGCCTACGAGATGAAGGCATAGAAAACACAACTCTTCATTTCTATCATAAATCATGTCCGCAAATCACTTCTTATCCACAAAAATACCTCAGTCATCCTCATATGATTCTACTTTCATCAAGTTGGGTGTGGCACCTAGCTTTCTCATATCCGTGACATGCATGTTTAAATGATCTTAAAAAATTTCATTTCCTAAAATAGTACATCAAGATGTGGCGTAAAAAGTCAAAATCGCCAAAAACGGCTAAAAACGAGTTTTTCGTGGTATAATGGTTCATTCTTTTGACTGCTCTGCCCAAATGACCGGCCATCCCAAAATTTTCTTTCGGGCACATGTCCTATACTAATGTAGCTAAAATTAGAGGTGAAAAAAAAAATATATATATATTTTTTTTTTATATCAACATTTGGAAAACCAGGTATTTTTCATAATTTTTAAACGCGTTTTTTGGAGTGAAAAATTTTTTTCTTCAAAAAACTTAATACACCACTGAAAAGAGAAGGTTTTTCCCTGTCAACAACATTCGAAACAAGATTTTTTTGGTTGCAAAGTAAGGGCGATAAAATCCACTGAAGTAGACCCTTACTATCAGTTTCTGTAAAGTTCGGCTACCTGTGGAAGGGCCGAAAATAATTTTAAAGACCTGAAATTTTTAGGGGAACTATTTTCTTACATATATGAACAAGTTGTGAGAAAATGGTCAATTTTGGCTCGACTCTTGCTTATGCTACTCCTTGGCATATTCTGGAGATTATTTAATCTCCAATATATCCTGTATGTGTAGCAGGTTAATCAACTCTCCCATTTGAAGGAGGAACGATTTCTCGTTCGAAAATCGTTTTTAGCCGTTTTTGGCGATTTTGACTTTTATGCAACATCTTGATGTACTATTTTCGGAAATGGAATTTTTTAAGATCATTTAAACATGCATGCCACGGATATGAGAAAGCTACGTGCCACACCCAACTTGATGAAAGTATAATCATATGTTGGATGGCCGAAGTATTTTTGTAGATTAGAAGTGATTTGCGGACATGATTTATCATAGAAATCTTTCCATCACCTCTCATTGCCACATGGTAGCAGAGGGTGGTTTCGAACCACACCTCAGGCCCCACCCAACCTCTCAAATACTGACTGCCCCCCCCCCCCCCCTTACATAGAAAAAATGGGTATCTAACCGAAACTTTTACCATTTAAAAAATTAAAAACATACCCCTGCCCTGCCTACTGGGTGCCCAAGATTGATTGGAAATTGAAAACAATGATACCCTTTGAAAAACTGCAAAACATGTCTCTGATGGCACTGGTTTACGGCAGACATCAGTAACAATGTTGTATACAATGATGCATGAATGAATAGAATAGGTCGATCGAGCCTATGTTTTTAAGAACAGGGAAAGTTAGAGAAGTGAGTTTAGAACTTGGAATAATCCTTCTTACCGGAGAGTGGGCACAAACGGCCCTGGCGCTTCTAAACGATCTTTTTTTCTATACCAAAGTAAGTTGGGCCAACGTGCGGAGGAAGGTTGCTCCATTTAAAGTTTGAACTTGTCCCACGTTTTATTTTGTTCTCGGTGAAGCACGATCCACTCGCTAAGTTGGGAGCACCCCCGGACAGGTAGGTTGTATAAATCAAGCTCCCCTCACTGGACCTCTTATCCGCTTTCCTTTCTCTTTCACCTCCAGTAGAATTAATCGTAGGTTGAGCCTAGTTGGAGCAATCAGTAGGTAGCAGTCATTCCTTGGACTAAATTGAACCTTAAATCTCACTTCCTTAAGTGGGGACACTAACTTTGACGCGTTCGTTTGCCGGATAAAAGCGATTCGGTCTTCTGAACAATCACCTGGAGAATGTTTAAGGTGCAATGGATATACGTACTTTCTACAAAACTAATATCTGCCAAAATGTAAACCCCTCAAATTAAAACTGCTTTTGGATTAGATTTCAAGGCAAAATTAAGAATGATCATCAATTTTTGTATTGCTCGTGTACAAGTCAGGAACCCACAAGAACTCATCTGTTATTAACCGCCTTTCTGAATCGCTCTCTCATTCAACAAGGTTTTTTTGTCTATATTAAGCCTATAATTAGGGGAGTGTATTGTTTAAAGGTTCATAAACTTGTTACCTAAAATATATTCCTCCATGGTAGGAATAGGTTACGAAAAGTGGATAATGTTATTCATGGTGGGACTCTGACATCACATCTTTCCCTGATGTATAACGATCAATCAAAGAAGAGCGCAGCTGTTGATAATTTGAGAGGTATTCCGTAGAAAGGTAGAAAAGGAATTGGGGGCTTAACGAGGCTAATCAAAACATCATACCAATGTTTGAGGTGTACATCTTGTAGTTACGGAATTCATCAATCAATCAATCAATCAAAAAAGCTTTTATTATACAAATTAATATGGGTATACATAGATTGCCGAAGCCTTAACAGAAGGGCTACATGCCGACATCTGGGTTGGCAAGATATGGACGATATTTATACATAAAAAATAAAATAACACAGCTTCGTATTTTGAACAGAAAAAAAAAAAATTAAACAGCATTGTTATTTGAAATAATAGTTGTAGATATCAATAGGTTATAATTGATTAGATAAGTTTTATCGGTATAGTAAAGCATGTTTTCAATAATTTGAACATTTTACGCGGATAGGTAGGCGATAGGTTTTTTTTTTTTTTTTTTTTTTTTTTTTTTTTTGGGTGAAGAACAAAATTTATCTACTTATAATAAGGGTAATATGTTTGCATTTTAATAGTAACATAACATCTGTAACTTATTTGACAAAGGAAATATATAAAGCTTAAAACAGTAGGATTCATATTGATAATGATGGGGACCCCACAATCAGTGCAAATTTTCAGGATACAATTTCAGTGGCATCTAAAAGTTAAACTGCTGTACAAGATCCCATCTGTACAGCCAAGCAGAGTGGCAAAACCCTGACAGCCTCCCAAAATCAGGATTCCTCAAAACTCCGATTCCTTCATCTCTGCTCATTCGCCCCACTCCAAACCACCTGTGTCTCAATTCTCTCAGGATCGGGCAGACAGCCAGGAAATGCAGGATATCCTCACGCTCATTCAGGTTGCACAGTGAGCATCTCTGGGCAGCCTCACCTCTCCATCTCTGGAAATTCAGGTGAACCAATCCTCCACGTGCCTTAAAAACCCAATGGGCCTGGCCAAGATCACAACTTTCCTGGTAGTTGGGCAGGGGCGAATCCCGGAAAACCTCAAGGTAGTGGCTGTGGTATTGAGAGGCTTCCATTCTTGCTGTGAGCTCCTGCAATTCCTGCTGCCTCAGTGCTATCATTATAGTTTCCCACTTGGTCCTCAGGTCCGAAACACTGTCAAAGGCCAACTCAACACCTGCCTTCGCTGCCAACTGCCGCCAGTCAATCACCCAAGAACAACCGCGCTTTATCGCTTCGTCCGCCATTATACGGGGTAGTCTGCTCCCAGGAAGCCTAAGGTTTCTCAAAATGTACTTCACATGGATCGCCAGAGTCTGAAGAAACATTGAGGTTCTACCAGTTTCGCACAGCAGCACATAAACAGGGGTATATGAGGGCACTCCATAAAGCTTCCGGATGAAAGAATACTGGCATCGCTCCACCGAAGCATATCTCTTTGAACCCCACACCTGAGCTGCATACATAACTACAGATTTTGCTGTTGACTCAAATACCTTCCATTTGTTACGTATGGATACACCCTTGGCCCTCAAAAGAGGATTCATTGCATTAGTGGCAAGGCTGGCAGCTGTCAATTTCCTTTCTAAATGTGAGTCAAAGGTAAACCTGTAAGTGAGGTTGACACCCAGGTACCTGTACTCGTCCACCACCGCTATGGTTTCTCCCTTTATCTTCCATGACTCACCCACTGCCCTACGGCCACCATTCCTGAATATCATGACATTCGACTTGTTCAAGTTGACAATCAGCCCCCATCTATCACAGTACTCCGACAAGTCGTTAATCATCAGTTGGAGAGTGACAGGATCCGGGCAATCAGAACCAAGTCATCGGCGTATGCAAGGAGCTTGATTTTTCTATTGGCAATCTGCACTCCTCCTCCTAGCTCCTGCCACAAGTCATTGATAAATATATCAAACAAGTCATACATTATGAAGAGCGCAGCTGTTGATAATTTGAGAGGTATTCCGTAGAAAGGTAGAAAAGGAATTGGGGGCTTAACGAGGCTAATCAAAACATCATACCAATGTTTGAGGTGTACATCTTGTAGTTACGGAATTCATTTATGTAATATGTACCAGTGTACGGAAAAATTAACATGGTTATCAGTTTTCTAACATGCATCATGTTATATAAACTATTGATTAGTTCCGCGGTTTTCACTTGATCTCTAAATCACTCCCACCATCACTAGATCACTTCCCCAGATGAGGGGAAAAGGTCAACTTCGAGTCCAATGTTGCTCGTTGCTCCTTGTCTGAAGACTATGAACGCGCTTTATCGCATGTCTGAACCTCTTTGACACAGCTCGTATAGTGGTCATTTGGATCTTGGTTCTGACCTGTCCTGCGGTCTGTTATCTCGGTCTTTCTCGTTAGCTAGCTAAAGCCGCCACCTCTGGATTCTCAGGAAAGAAATAATCTCCCAGTGCTATACAACTTCACAGGAAGTAATGAATGGTGTAAATGTCGCTCATAGGTACTCCGTAGAATTTCCTGCACTTTTCACGAGCAGCGCTGTAAGGTATATCATTACACTGACAGGAGGCATAGGAAGAGGCGTTAGCGTTTGTCACGCGTAGACCAAAGGAAGACAAGCTCTCCCTATCTCAAACCCCGTGTGACAGTATGTGTGCGACAAGACCAGGTGCTCCGTTTTCGTCTTCTTTCATTATTGGTTCCACCGCTACTCGACTCCGTGCTAGATTCACAAAGACTGCCACAGTATCACGAATTTGATTGTGCCCATGACTTATTAGTCCCCTCTTTCGCAGGATCAATCGTCCTGACATTTAATAATATTATCTAAGCCTCTGTTTAGTTATTATTTATAGGAAAACGATCAGCACAGGCAAGCTGTCTATCGCAGAAATAATTAACCTTTTTGTTGAAGTGCTGCTTCAATCATTACATAAAAATAAGCCTTTTGTAATGATTCGTATCGTTTTATAGGGTGAGCAATGTTCTCCTTCCAAATGATGAAGCGATTACGTCTACAACACCTTCAAGTGTCGATGGTTGCCTACTAAGACCTGAATTAGACTCGTGGGTGACTATTCTGAATTTTCAACCTATAAAATATTCTGCCATCGCACACGTGGGCTGAAACATGTAAGCGCAGAGCCCTGGAGTTTAGGGACGATATTAGTTGTGATAGGAACACCCCCTGATTCGTCAACACTCCCAGCTGTGACCAACTGAAACGAAGATATCAACTGCTTCATTTTCACCACATTTCAGGCGGGAATTAGTCTATTTCTTCAATCTGTGATTAGGTTCTATATTAATGATTCCATATAAAGGTCTTGCAGTCGCTTTCTGATAATGCAGGTAGAGTTGTTGAGGCTACGAATCCTTTCCGGTGGACCCCAATATACATCATATATTGGTCATGATAAATTAATCATTGTAATCACTTCGAGGGAATGAATGAAAAATAATAAATACATATATTAATGAATGGGGGATAATAAATGCATATTTTTAATATATATACTACTTTGATGCTATTCAGAGTCTCTCGAGCATTATGTTATTGGATGTCTGTTTGGACTTACCAATGTTGAATATCCGACACAGCTGCTTCTTTTCATAACACAATATTCAGTTCCACCGACGATTCATTTTAACCCAATTCCTCACAGATCATTCCTAATCGCAGCATCTTCACTGTGCACAATCACTCAATCTTTGTTTACTCCACCATCATCATTCTGCATTCCCGCCGGCCGCATTGATTTAGGCATCAATCAGCTGATTTATAGATAATATATGACTGATTCGAACAAATAATTTAGGTATGAATGTTTTGATGTCTGTGCCTACCTTTTCATCCCAAATTTAAATACGTTTTTGTAATTTTCCTGTTATTTTTACTTCACGAGTGAATAGTTGTTGTGTGTCTCCAATTTCTACACGCCAGTCAAATATGCAGATTGTTCATGGATCGAAATGAGCTCACCTCATTATAAGCGCTCAAGAGGGTCATTAAGGTAATCAATGTTACCTACCCATTTTTGCCACGAGGGTCATTGCACTTTAATGATTACTTACGCGCACTTAGTTTTCTAAATTTTTCAAGTAGTTTATTTCGTTAAGGATCCACTAATTACAATGATTACTTCCTACACCAGCAAATTATCTGGAAACTGAAGTTTTCCTTTGCGAACGCCACAGTCGTTTTCCGAGCCGTTCAACCGGTATCCTCGCTACATCCCCCCTTTTGGAGAGGTGTATATGAAAGGTTTGGACATTCCATCGGACTACAATGTGAGCCTTTTTACCATTTTCTGTCGTTCCATAGCGTTTTTGTGGACGTAGTAAAGCTAGCCTGCCTCGCCGTATTCCGTGGTCAGCGCCTGCCCTTGGCCAAGATAGTCCCCTCCGAAGTTATGCCTTCCTTCGCTTCAGCCTTTCTTGCATCTCAACCACGTGATCAATGCCTAATAAGCATCAACGCTTCAATAAATTTGCTACCTCAAATTACGGACTCTTGGACATCTAAAAGAAATACATGTTGATTTTGTTATCATAATTTTAACCAAGTTTGATGGATTGAACTTTCTATTTATTTCACAGGGGCCACTGGTAGGTAGGGAGGAGGATCGCTGGATATTTCCCAGATTCAACTATATCAGTTACAGTTCCCTGAAATAAAAACAGGGTGGTCCTTCGAAGGTAACAATTTACATCATATGAATATTTTCTACCGTATTAGAACCACCTTTCATAATAACCCCCCAACAAAACAACGTCAATTCGAACTCTCGCAAATTACATTAACTCTCATCATATTAAAAAGGCATCTTCCAATTGTGAGAGATGAATTCGATTTTTCTCCCCTTAATTAGCACGGATTGTCTTAATGCAAGATGCTTATCATATGAAAAGTGCCGCCATACACAAAATCCTCATTCTTCCTTCGCCCAGAGAAATTTACCCACGAGAATACCAGTCTCAAAAAAATGAACCATAGGTTAGATAAGATAGATCGCGAGAAGTGGGATTTCATGGAATCTACGTTTTGCGCATGCGGGCACGTCAGTAATTGTCCGACGACAATCAAGCGTACAACCGAGAGCTGCATTCACGCATGCGGTGTGACCATTTCTTACCCGATTTTGAAAAGATACTCTAAGACTCTCCTCTAATTACCGTAAAACCTCCATTGTATCTATACATAATGTGGCAATGCAAGATTCAAAGAGAAAGGAACTATCTATATCCATCACACTGTCTTGCAAATCGTTTTGTTAAAGTGTGGTTCGTTGTGTTTTTTGCCTCTCATCCTGAGTGACCTGATGTGGAACGTTATTGAATAGGTAAGGTGCAGAAGAAAACTTCAAACTTGGGTTTTCTTCTTGACGCAGCGAAGCTGTGAAACAAGAGGTTACGTTTGGTGAGGGTAATCAATTCAATCTTATTCGATCCCAGGGTGGCCGAACAGTCTGAGAGGAGTTCTCCTGAAATGAAATAGAAGAGGTTCTTTAAAACCAATGCTCTCTTCTGTGTCCCCTCAGCCACTTCTGTTCCATCTTTTTCGAAAACCTCTACTACTACTTTACCACAGTAACTGGGGTGTGAAGAATGCACACAAGTCCAGGAGTTTAGTCCGCCGTTGAAAGTTACTGTTGAACCCATCTAGTTTCCCATTGATTTCATTTTATGTATTTATGCTAAAACTTAGAACGTCCACGAAATTGAATAATCCTGAGCAAACCTACTGTTACTCTCAGTGTATCTCTTGTTGATAACTGGTTTTCATAATCTCTATCTCTATTATAAGAATGAAACTCTGTGAGTGAGCGAGTGTCGCTACAAATGTTTTTTTTTTTTTTTTTTTTTATCGTGACTGGAAATTTTTTGGTCAGAATATAGGCTATTTTAAAATTTTCTAATCCCACCCGAACCATGGGCTGGAGGGGGGAGTGGGGTGGGACCCTCTTTTAATGCGCGTTTTTTTCCCGAGTGCCCGATCTTCTATCCCTACCACATTAAAATATGATCGAGATCACTTCGTATGTCAGCAACACAGTTACTTTTCAGGACCCGTAGAACACGATGGTGCCGTCAGAATCGCTGAAAGATGCTGTATTTTAGTGGAAAAAAATGCGGAAAATGAGGGAAAAAATGGTTCCCCGCTATGGTTTTTTTCCGCCTTAGACCGAGTAAATTTCGAGTTTTTGTTCGGGTTGGTCTTAAAATGTTCGTTGAAGTTCCAATTTGATCCCATGCGAGTTTCGCGACATGAAATTCTTCTATCCGATTGTGGTGAACGAAAATGTAGACGAAAACGTTGGTTGTTAAACCTTATTCCGTCGAAACGTAGTTGCTCTGAACTTTGTATTCTGAACCTCTTGAAGGAAGGAACCTTTCCGTTTGAAAGACATTTCTACAGAATAATAGACGGGGACAAGGAGAGCGCTTCTACGCAGATAAAATAATGGCCTATCTTTATTGAATCTAATAAACTTTTCGTGATTCCACATAGTTTTATAAGATTTAATTTGTTTGTAAGTAATTTCCAACAGAAAAAAACTTTTTCCAAGTAGGGTGGGCAGAATAACTTCCTCACATATTGCAACATGGACGTATAGAATTATTTGAAGAATTGAAATGCCCTTAAGACTAAACATTTCGTGTTCCCACATAAAAAATGCAGCAAATTATTACACAGCAATAAATAATGACCTATCTTTATCAAATCAATCAATCAATAAAATTTTCGTGGTTCCACAAAGTCTAATAAGATTTAATTTGTTTGTGAGTAATTTTTAACAGAAAAAAAACGTCTACAAAGTTGGGTGGGCAGTATAACTTCCTGACGTATTGTAACATGGGCTGTAGGTCTCGATGGTATTCCACAATATCCCATGGCATCTATACATCCCATACCGAGCGAGCAAAGCAAGCAACATTCCCTACCCACGTCGGATTTCAACGAGATTTTTCTACTCATATGCAGCAGAAAAACAACTGTTCTTCCAAAATTATTCGACTAACCTCTATAACTTCGATGTAATAAAAAGTTCTTGAGTCATTTGGATAGAAATAATCAACTGGTTGCGAAACGGTTGATTTCCTGTCTTAGTAAGAAAGTAGGTAGATACTTTCATTTCATTTTTCTTGTGATTGAAACATTAATAGTTAATGTGTTGAGAAGGGTGATGACAACAATGAGAAGAGTGATGACGGGTGGGGATGGGAATTTCAAGAACGGAGTTACGGTACGTTGCAACATTGACCCCGTTCACACTAGTCTCACCCCAGTCCGAACATCCCTATGATACGCCCGAAAAAACAGCCACCAAGCAGATCGGCACCTTTTCGTCACTGCGAACTCCATTCCTTTGAAATTTTACCGCCCTGAACCTCGGGCTTTTTCGGTTAGATAGATAGATGTTTTATTGTGTTAAAAAACTATTCACAAGAATTTACATAAATGGAAATAAACTACTAATACTAATTAATGAAATAAAAATTTCTTTAAATTCAGATAAAATACATCGTAGAAAGAAAAAAAGAAATTCTGATTTGAAAATTTAGCTCAACAGCCAATAGTGTAAGGCACAAAGAGAGAAATTAAAGATGAAAAGATGAGGCACATAACATCAAAATCAATCTAGACGAAAAAACCTTCGTTTATAGTAAATGCCCGTTGTCGTAAAACAGTCTGCAGAAATCGTACTAATTTCCCTACCTCTTTCCTATCGTTGCATAGCAGAACTGAGCGGAAAACGGAATCATTTAAAAAAGGGGCTTCGAAGTATTTAAAGCGTTCGAAGGTATAGACTTTGCAGGAAGATATGAGGTGGTACAGTCTATCCGGGCTGTCGGCATTGCATATCGAGTAACTTGTGGAACTGTCAAAGCGGTTGACCATTCCATGAAGGATCACTTGGCAACAAGAGGGGTTTGCACACCTTATTTGGCACAGAAGTCTCTTTGTAAATAACGAGTAGTCATTCTCGAGGTACAATGCACTCTGCCGGGGGCTAAAAGGAGAATTTCGTGGGCAGTAACTGAAGGAAGACGAAGAGGAACTCTCCAAATCAGCCTGATATAGTTTATTGAGAAAGGCATCTTAGAACTCCTGCTTTTTCCCCTTAATCATGGTGAGATTTCTGGATGTCCACAAACTTTCTAGATTTGCATCTTCAAGGATGCTCTTCAGTTGCAAAGACCAGTTGAATTTTGGATCGGGAAAAGTTTCGGTGAGGGACAACAATCTTTCAAAGCAAATTCTGGGAAGTCTGTTTTGAGGCTTGGCCAGGAGTTTACTCCACCAGCCAAACATTGCCTTGGCTATTGAGAATTTTATGTGACTAACCCCGAGTTCCAATCTAACTACGTAATCTGGCGTGTTAAGCGCTAAAACCATAAGTGACCCATAAGTGACTGTCGTTCCAGAGCTCGACGACTCAACATGCCACCCAAAGCTTCGGGAAAAGCTTGTTCGGTTCGGAGGAACGTTGCTGAGATTTTTTACAAGTGCATACTCGGCTTAAGGAGAAGAGCACGTAATACTGCTCGAAGTGAGAGCTTGAGCACTTGTATTGGAGTAGCTATGAGCAGTAGCTTGTGCTTGCACTTGTGGGAGCTGGTTTTGCTGCTGACAAGAATCATGACTGCCAGTAGTACTTGAAATTAATTCCTGTAAATCCACGAGTTCACGGAGAGTGAACTCCATTTGACTATTCGCTTCCTCATCAGTGCCTCGGCGGCTACAGACTCCGAGTACTATATCCATAATTTCTAAATGCTCTATTACTCATTTCATCCAAATCACATTTCTCTTCTGAGACATCTGCCTGTCAACTGCTGTTTTGCTGCCAACTATGTCACTGCCGACGGTGCTTTCCTAGTCAACAAATTGGCGAATCAGCCTTGCAAGTGACCACAAATACCTGCGTTGCCAATGGACGTACATACAACCATACACACATATTTCAATAAATCATTATGAAACGTACATCCTTTCCCTAAGCCTCTAGGTTAAGCGAGTGAATAAGAAATTTACTTTAGAATTTTCACTGAATTTGTGAACATTTGGTTATAGAAAGATAGTCTGTCTGATGTGATGTGAATTTCAGAGAGAGAATAATGTATATACCTAGTGGACTAAGATTTGAGTAAGGAACATGGGGTTTATATCCCCATGGGAACGGACATTTGTTCTAAATTGCTCATTGTTGAACAATGACTGCTCCGATGGAGCTGTCTTGGGAGTTATCTCAGAAAAAATTATAGTGTAGGGAAGAGAGAAACGTACATAAGACGGAACCCAACTCTTCTGTTGGAGCCAATGGCGTTAATCAAATACAAATAACTGATCCATGAACTCGTAAGATCCGCGCAGGAGTTCAGTAATATTATTGGAATAGTTTCTGATGAGAATCAACCGTTGTAGAAGATAATGGTTATATTATAGATTATATTATTATGATTTAGGGAGGGGTGAGCACCAATGACGGCCTAACTAAGCAACAATTAGACTTGATACACCAGTTAATGCAGCAAACACAGCAACAATCTGCTTCACAAGTGAAATCTTCGCCTAATCAGCAACAAGCATCAACAAGTACTTCTAAGCAGAAAAATTGGACGGTTCAGGCAAGTTAGTCGTATATAGCATCAATGAATGGGCACTTACACGCAGTAGACTTGCTTGCCTATAGAAGAATTTTAGCTTGACTATAGATTTAATTTTGCTTCATTATAGCAAAAACGTTAAAGAAAGAACGTCTGCAAACTTTTGGTTGGATTTTTTTTTTCTTTTAAAGTAGGAGAGCTGTCCTATATTTTTCGAATATAAAATGTCTGCCTTGCCTGAATCACAAGACGGAACAGTGTTGTGGTAATTGCAAACAGTATCAATTAAGTTTACGTATAGTTGCACGAAAATTTTACTCTGTTCGCTGTCATGCTTCTGTGTTAGCTAACCATCATTGGGGTAAGCGATTTGTAAATTATATACATAACCGACCGTTGGTTAATGTATTCAGAACTGTCGACATTAAGATGTCAATCAACTTCATACATTACGATGTCAATCAACTTCATACAGCAGCATTATATGGTTATTTTTTATGTCATGAATTGTGTGCATGCTACCATATCCAAAACTCATCCATCCCAAGATTTAATGGTTGATAACAGGGAAACCTCTTGTAAATATGAAATCATTTTTTCTGGAAAACTTTTATACCTATCATCCTCGTATTACGGTCGGTTTAAGGTCAATGAGTCGCAAAATCCCAAAATACTAAGTCAATATTCTTATAAAATAATTATCCAACATTATATTGTAAGAAATTGGTTACGTTACACTTGATTACATTACAATCAGAATCAGGGGATGGTTCTTGACGGAAACGAGTAAATATGTGGTTTAATGCTTGTCACCGATATCATCGCCAAATCAAATGATGTGCGGTGATCATCAACAAGTACATTATCATTTATACAGCAATAATAAACAAGGATCGGAATAGTTAACTCTCCTAAATCAGATCGACAGATAAAACCGGGAAAAAGTATATCAGAAGACCCCAATAGAAGAGCCCTACTTCCACGAAATCAGAGTAGTTATTTTCTATTAACTTTTCTTACTTGACCCGTGCGGTCAAGGGAAAGTCTTGTAATCACCCTGAAAATACATTTCTGAAAGTAAGCTACGAAAATGATCTTGCTTAACCTGAATCAATAAATATGTTAGGTTATGTTTTCCAAAGTATATATGTGTGTGTGTGTGTTTGTATGTATGATGTAACTGGTGTGCGAAGTTGTGACTTTATGATCGACATTGAGAAACTCAAATTTTGTTATAGGGTATTGTTATATTTTATTTTGTTTTTCTACTGTTCGAAAAAATCGGCATGCAATATACACCCGTGGGTCCGCTTACCAGGTTTCTCATGAAGTTTGAAGCGTATTTCTTCATCTAATGATATGGTAACCAAACAGGCGAATGAATAAATTCTGCAACCCAAAAGTCGATACATGGGCAATATTTGTGGTTGGGACGATAAATTGAGCTATTAACAATGTCAAATTTGATTCAACCTCCCAAAAAACATCGAAAATTACAATGAACTGTATTTTTCAAATTTCGTTGTTGCTTCGGATCTAATCACTCCAAAAATCGTCTCAATTGATTCAAAACTTGCTCAGCTATTCTGCACCTAGCTTTGTATATAACATGAATAAACGATGCTGCTAAATTTTCAATCAATTTTGTTGAGTTTCAGAGGTCGCTCAAGCGCGTTTCTAACCTCTTTTAGATTCATGTTTTGTTTCCTCCTGAAGAAGTGAATAAAAAATAATAATAATAATAGGGACGTCACAAAATTAATTTACACCCCACTTTCTCAGCTTTTTGATGGCGCAAAAATTGTTTCCCGAAAATAAAGCCCAGTCCCAGAAATTGAGGAAAATCTCTAACATTTTTCGGAATATCGTGGTAAATCTCTTATGAAATATGTCCAAAATTCAGCAATGGTTAACTCCAAATATCATCGAACGAGAAAGTTGGGTGCAAATTAATTTTCTGACGTCCCTGTTATTTTTTAATTGAATTCTTCGGGAGGAAAAACATGAATCTAAAAAAAAAGTGAAACTTTAGCAGCATCGTTTGTTCATACATACAAAGCTGGGTGCAGAAGAGGGACGCAATTTGAAAACTTTCGTTTATTTATTTATTCATTTATTTTATTCGTGTACATATAATATATATATATTTTTTTTCTTTTGTTTTTATATATATATATATACTTATATATTTTTTTAACTTTCTTAATGTACATATATGCATCGCACAGTTTTTCGACAACTGGTTTAGGTGGGAAATTTTCAAAATAAAAGTTTTTGAAAACTACATCTTCAGCATTCAGGGTGGTAGGTAAAAGTCTTGAATACAAAATATTTGTGTGGATTAACCATCCCTGTCTTGCTCTCTGTCCAAACATGAACGCAACACACAGAAAACTACTTTGCTAGTTTTTTATGACATTACTCCTCGGACATCTACAATTTAATTGTTCCTTTTGATCATCTTTACATGGACAGGGATATTTCCTCTCAAAAGTGTAAACAAATATATCATCCCTAAGTTATGAATATTATTTTTTAAAAATTATTTATCTCCTCTTATCTGAAAATGAGTATTGAAAAGTAGTGTTTTAAAGTTGCCAGTTGAATAAACTACTAGTTCCAGTATTTGAAGTCTCAAAATTAGAAGCATTTTTAGAGAGTTTAATGGTGGATTCAAATTTTTAACCCGTTCCTTCTACGAACCCCTCAAATACAGATTTATGTCCGATTTTCCGAAGTAATTAGCATAATTTGAAACAGTGAATTTTTATTTTAAAAATGGCTTTGAGACTCAGTAGCCGATTAAAATAGGGTCATTCATGCCTTCCTGGTTTCTAGTTTAACTTGAAATATAATATTTTGGAGATTTTATTAAAATAAATGGTGAAACTACCGTAAATTTTGCCAAAATAGCCCTATTATTATTTTTAGGAAGGTAACTTCATCAGTAAAGACAATTATGTCCTGAAATGTTTATTTTTTCTTTTTCTTATCTAATTTTAGATCACGCATTACGCGTTACGCATTACTATAGATTTTAGTGGTACGCACTTTTTACTACTTCAACCTTCAGGATCTAAACAATGTGCATCGTGTCGGATCGGCATCGGCATCATAATAATACAGCATAATCCTGGTGTCTAAGGATCCCACCAAATCCAAGGACCCCCAAGGACCTACCAAATTTCAAGTATGGCTCTAAAATTTCGGCCGCTAGCGCAGAACAGAGATAGAGAGACACACTTACAGACCAATGCAAGCAAAGACAAAGTAGAGACTCACTTCTTCATCAATTAGGAGGTTACACATTTCAATGTAGGTGGAATGTCGTTAAATTCTTCTCCTGAAATTACTTGAGGGGTATTTAGAAAATTTACAGAGTACGAATCCTATGAGTTCGAGTGCTCTATTATAGCCCTCATACCCAGAATAACTAGCGGCAATAAGTGATGTAAGAGTGTAGATAAATTGAAAAGGTTCAAGTCCTAATTCCTTTATAAACGTAAGAAAATAGAATCAAAATGAATTCATATCCGCAGTAGGAATACTTTTTATATAATTCATTCATTATCATGTATCTGTTTAGACCAAGTTTTCAGTTGTCAATGCTACCAGCTGTATATATCGGCATCACTACAATTATATGCCTTTTACCATAATATTATTGCATGTATGCAAGTTCCTCCACCGCTGACGGTGTGAATAACGTCCTATCCAATATTGGTATACTTATTTCAGGGGTCTACCTGCTTGACGAAGATGCCTCCTACCAGTTCAAAGCCAGTGGAATGCAACTTGTGTCACCGGAAATTCAAGAACATCCCCGCTCTGAATGGTCACATGCGTCTACATGGTGGCTATTTCAAAAAGGTAAGGTACCCATTACATGATCTCTGTCAAATAAATTAAATCATTGGACTTGAAGCAAAAAAAAAAAAAAAAAAAAAAAAAAGTGTTGAAACCATAATTGGCTCATTTAGGCTCTCAAATTAATTTAATTTTCTTTCAAAAATATGTGCCCTAGTAAGTACCCTCCCTCTCAGTTAAGAATTTATTTTCTCGATCATTAGAATGGGAATGACTTAACCCCCCCCCCCCCCCCCCCATGGTGGAATACTTCATCTGTCTAATTAATGAAAATATGAAATATATATGAATATCATGAACTTGATTGGAATTGCAGGATATATACCGAAAAATGTTGTATACTTTCCAAAAATGGTACCTAATCTTCAGGTATCGTAGCTTCTTCACCTATTTTAACATGGGCATACAATCATTTGGTGACGAAATACAACGAAATCATTGAAAGTAATGTGTTGATTATTCAACAGCAATGGAATCATGAAGGACGATCTTTGTAAGGGCCAATCAATACAATCCCTGCATTGTCATCATATCAGGCCCAAAAAAAAATCGTTGTTTTAAGAGTATTGCCGCAAATTTAAGGTTCACACAAGCGATTTGAGGTAGCCGCAGTGAAAATCATGGGTAATAAAATTGAGTAACTCTGAAATTACTCTCGGAAGTTGAAAGAATTCGAGCCATTGGATCATGAGAATTATCATGAGAGTGTTTCAGGAAATTAATTTTTGCTCATGTAGGTACACAGGTTTCTTTCGATCCGACGCACTCTGGTCCAGGATTGACTTCTGGGAGGGACTTATTATAATATAATCTATTTTTACGGGATATTTTGGCTGATTCCAAAAATACACCTTGGTCCTACACCTAAAACGAATTTCTCACGTTAATTGAGCTTGTTGCAAGGATTTGCGAATGTACACACACACACACACACACACACACACACACACACACAGGGACAGAACAACAAAAATGCCCTGAATAGTCTAAAACGTTCGTTGGCTGGCATTTTTTGAGCGCCTTATTATTATTCTATTGTTAGCAGGATATTGCTAATTCAAAGTTGGTCAACAATAAAATAGAACATTCCAAAATGAATGTAAAAAAAGTTATGCTGAAAATTAAGATAATTTCAATAAAATGTGCTTAAAAGACGATAAAACATCAAGAAAGTATAAAATCGAAAAATCCCCTTATGAATAGCATACTATTATTTAGAATAAGTATTTTTGCCAAAAAATTAATTATTCGCTACTACAAGTACAAGATCATCTCTATTGCTCACGAGCTATAGGTTGGAGGAAGTTAGCTCTTACGATTAAGTGACTTTACAGGGTACCGGCTTGCTTAATTAGCTACTGCCTATCGACATTTTGACATTTGCGTCATTCCCTAATAATTCGGGAAAGGTTGGATTCGGTTCGGTAAAGGTTGAATTTGGTTCGGAAAAGGTTGAATTTGGTTTTAAAATGGTTGAATCTGACTGGGAAAAGGCTGAATTTGACTTGGAAATGCTCTATTACTGTTCCGTTTTATCTTCAATAATTTTGACTGGTACTTTGTTATTCAACTAATTTTATACGCCAGTGTTACTACTGTGCACGTCAGGAAGCTATACTGCCCACTCATCTTGGCAGAACTTTTCTATTACCTATTCATCTAATAGCATAGTTGCTAAATATACCCACATCATATTACTAAACCACAACCCCCTGACACAAGAACCTACATCGAGAATCATTTTGAACAGTTTTTCCTACTGAGCAACTATGAGACGCCCAGGGTTTAACCCTGATTTTCCAGAACTCACCTTCCTGCACAATGGAGCGCTATGAGGGCAGACCCATCAGTGTAGTCTTTATTGGTTTTGCGAATGAAGATGCCATCAAGTGGTTTTTCAGGGGCGTAAGCCTTCAATATCCATTGCGGGGGGAAAAGCCAGTAGGGTCCTTCTGAAAAACAAGGCAATAGATATCCCGTACTGGGGAAGAAACATTCAGGGTCAACGCGGTTGTAGGGAAGAACCCAGTCCCACCGGCTCCGTGTACCTTCCTGTTTCAATTTCTGTTCACCCGTTTGAATTGATATTCAGGTTTTTCGGAAACCTCTTTATTTCCGAGTAATTCCGCTTTTGAAGTTTTCCATAAGTCACGATGTTGTTTAAAAAAAAAACCGTAATTTGACTTGAAAAACAGATGATGAAAAATTAAACTAGTGCCGTCAAAAAGATCGTTAAATGTTAAAGCAGATGAGATCCAACCCATTTTCCGAAATTGTCAACTACAAATGTTTTATGAGCCTAAAGTTTAACTTTCACTCATTTCAACACTTGAAAATAAGATTCAGTGGCATTTTAATTGACAAAATATATTTTTCTAGCCCATATGCTGTTAGCTGTTTTTAATGCTCGATCAATTCGTAGCAACGTGGATATTGAGCTTTTTCTCGCCTAGTTCAAGAAGATCAGCGTGGTGTGTATTGTTGAGCATCATCTCTTGGAAGAGGAATTTGATGATTACTTGCGACTGGGTTGTTATCTGAGGTTAGTTTCTAGGACGTGCAGGCAGAGTGGTGGAGGATCCTACATTTATGCCAACGATTCTTTGGTCTGGAAACCGTTAATTATGATGAATGTAACGTCTTTATTTGGGGAAACTGAGGTAAATGCCATATCTATTCCTTCGATCAGATGTGTGCTGTTATCAGTATACCGACCACCTCATGGTAGAATGATTTTGTTTTTCAAACGTCATGACTACGATTTGGAATCTGAATATCTTTACAATTCAAAACCAATAGTGGCTGGTGAATTTCACATACATTTGGATGAGGTTGAATCTAATTTTGCTGTACGTGAATTCCCTGTATATATATATATATATATATATATATATATATATATATATATATATATATATATATATATGGTGTATTGCAAGAAGATGACAATACTCAAGGGGATTAAACTAAACTCAAAATGTAGTTCAACGCCGCCAACTGCACCTCTCTATCTCAATTCCTTTTAGAAACACGTCGTTTTTATGGTTTGATAGAAAAAAACCACGTGTTTTGTCATAAAAACCCCATTTTCTCCATCTCATTTCATTTTATCTCAACATTTGACCACATTTTCGGAATCAACGTTAAATTTATCATGAGAATAGTGGGCTTTTTTTCTCGAAAAAAAAAAAAAAAAAAACCATCTAAAGACCCAAATAGCCATTCAAAAGTTTATCGTTTCTAAAAAAAAGTAACATTTTTTATAATACTTGAAGATTTCCTACGTTTCTTTAAAAAAAATTCAGAAAATCTCAGTACCTATCTCACAAAAGTTTGAGAATTGAATCTTATTTTCAATAGTACACATTGAATTTGCAATAGTACACTAAAATTAAGAGAACCTTCAAATTTCATGGAAAAATTCTAGTTGCAGTGTGAAAAAACGTTAGTAGGAGGTAGGATACATTGGTAGTAAATTTGGATTTATAATTTTCTAAATCTAAAATAAATAAAAATTATCATGGAATGAATTAAAATATTAATATTCTACTAAAAATAAGGTAACTGCCGGCATCTGTTTAGTACCGCTGACGTAGCCGACCGAGTCTCATCGTAGTTTGCTCTCATCTCTTCACACGATGGCAGATGGACGGGTGTCCAGCCCATAATGGACGAGACGAAACAAATTCCCTCAATCAAAATTTATCCTGAAAGGTGGATGGGGAGATATGAACCTGTGCATTGACCGGTTCGAAGCCTTCATTTGACACCGCGGGATTTTTATGTGTGAGGTACCCTTGAGTCAAAAGTTGACCGTGTGCGCATTCAAGATAGAGACCATCTGATTGATTCGAAAATCATGCTTCTTCTTTCGAAGAAGTTTAACATTTTAATTTATTCCATGATAATTTTTTAATTTCTGATTTAGAAAATTAGAAAATTAACATTAAGTTAGTTTAATCAGAATTTTACTACCAATTTATCCTACCTCCAGTCAAGTGCAACCCAGGCTACCTATTAGGAGGTTTGAAAACGATTAGGAGGAAAAGAAGGGTTGAGGATTTGAGTATAATAATGGGGATCATTGAAACTGCTTAAACTTTTGTAGGTCATTAACGTAGGTATATTTAGGGAAATACGGGTATATTGTGGAGAGAGTGAAATATTACGATACGATAGGTGCCTGCTTAAATACTTATTATTCTGGCAACTTAATTATGCCGCCGTCGTCTGAAAAAAAAAGGAATCTACTTCAGTTTTTGTGAGTTTCCTCACCCTCCTCTTGCCTAGTCTTGATAGCTTCTTCGTCGTTTTTTCCTTCCTTCAAAGTACTGAAAATGTTCCTGTGAATGCTAGTAGCTTTAGAGACCCTTTCTACTACTTTGCTTACGTTTGACAGAAGGCCCTTATTTTCTTTTTTCTTTCTGAAAGTATTGACAAAGTTGAAAGACCAGACGTCGAGCTTGTGACTTCAACACACGACCACTCTTTGAAGTAGGGGACGTTGAATTTGCAGAAGATTCCATCATGATGGGATGAAAAACTTAAAGTGATTCCGAGAAAAAGAATCAAAATTTAACAACACAAGGAAAGTAACAAAGCGAGAAGTCAGTTAACAAGTTGTATCAAAATACCCAAAAGACAATCTGCCTATGTACAAACGAATGAAATAAAACCGAAACTTCGAAAGCTAAGCGCAGGTCTCTATTACCATTTCGAAATTAACAAACCGGGTGTCAACCACATAATGAGGCAGTTGGGCACAGAAGGTAATGTGCTACCGTCATGTTGGCAAATCTGGTTAGTCTCCGTCTTCCTCACAGCGAGGCTCTGTGCAAATTCTTAGATCTCGGGCACTACAATTTTATTTCGATTGGTCGTGTAATAGCTATTGCGGAGGCGCAGAGCGAAAATGGTGGCACAGGTTACTGAAGGACTGATTTTGATGAATTGGTCAGAGATTGTGCAGGTTAGCACTTAGTTGGTTTTCTATGTACCTTAGGATTTGTTAAATGCCATTGAACTGATGGTGCGTGAACATGAATCAT